>JAABKJ010007545.1:86466803-86622126 GCA_011634705.1 Andricus grossulariae | reverse complement strand
ACTTTTTTCTTTTCATTACAAAGGATCGAGAAGGTACATGATTAGTCTCAATATTAATATGTGGTTTTAAGCACGCTTGTGGTGGATCGAAAATGCATAAAAAAGGAATTTTTTCGTTTATTTTAAATTGCCTGTATGGAAAAAATCTACAAGAGCCAGAAATCGAAATTGGAAATACAGCGAATTTTGTAAATCCTGATTTTTGTATTGATTGAAATTATATTTTTTAAATGTGGTTTACACATTTTTATGAGCATGTGTGGACTTTCTTAGCATAGAAATATACTAGAAACAAAATTCTAGTAAATTCCAAATTTTCAAAATTTACTGTAATTTCAGTTTTGATTTCTCCGTCTTGTCGATTTTTCTGCTAGTGTATTTCTATAATAAAAAAGTCCGCACATGTTCATAAGAATTTTAAACCACAAGTTATAAAGATAATTTCATTAAATGCAAAAATTTAACATTTAAAAAATCGCTGTATTTATAATTTAAATTTCTGGGTCTTGTCAATTTTTTCCTAGTGAAAACAGGGGTTATTTAAAAAATAGTTTGCAAAAATCCAACTGTTTTTGGTTAAAAGTTCCTTCTTTTCCGTTGAAAAGTCTACTATTAAATTCTTGGTTAAGAATTCATTTTTTTTTATCAAAAATGTTATTATTTTTTAAATTGAATTATTTTGTTGAAAATTCAAAAATTTTGTTAAAAAGTCATACTTCTTGGTGGAAAATTGAACTCTTCTTGAAAATTCATCTTTTTGGCTTGAAAGTTCAACAATTTGATTGAAAGTTTTTTTTTTCTTGAGTGACACATTTTTTGTTGTTGAAAATTCAACTTGTTTGCTGAAAATTCATTTTTTTTAAATAAGGTTTCAAGTATTTTGTTCCGAATTCGTCTTTCTTGGTTAAATGAAACTATTCTTTATTTTATATTAAAATAATTTTTTATTTAAATATCAACTATTACACTTTTCGTTGAACATTCATTTTTTTATATTAAAAATTCAACTCGTTTTTTGAAAATTGAACTACTTTCTTCAAAGTTTATTTTTACGATTGAAGTTTCATAATTTTAGTTGAAATCTCGCATTATTTTTAGTGTAAACAATTATTTTTTTAGTTGACAATTAAACTATTTTGTTGAAGATTAAACTGATTGATTGAAAATTATATTTTTTGTTGAATATTCTCATTTTCAGATTAGAAATTCAACATCTAAAATTCGTATTTTCAGATTGAAAATCGATCAATTTGGTAAAAAATTTAACTATTTGGTTGAAAATGTATGTATTTTATTGAAAATTTATCTTTTTTGTAGAAAATCCATTTTATGTTTGTTGAAAATGAAACTTTTTAGTTAAAAATTAATGTGTTTTAGTTCAGGATTGAAATATTTTGTTCCAATTCCGCTTTTGCTTGTTAAATACAACTGTTTTTTTTTTTGATTGATTTTTTTTTTTTAATATTAACAATTGCATTTTTCGTTGGAAATTCATTTTTTAGGTTAAAAATTCAATTCATTGGTTGAAAGTGGAACCACTTTCTTGAAAGTTCATTTCTTGAAATAAAGATTCTTAACTGTAGTTGAAAATTCGCTTTCTTATTTTTTTGCTAAAAATTAATTTTTTTAACTGAAAATTTGACTATTTTTTTTTAATTGGACTTATTTAATGAAAATTAACTTTTTTGTTGAAAATTAAACTGTTTTAGAGACAATTCGTCTATTGGGCTTGAAAATTCAACTATTTGGTACAACATTAAAATGTTTTCACGAACATTTGTTTTTTTATTGAAAATTAATTCTCCTGAATGAAAATTTGACTACTCCATTTTTGTTTAAAATTTAACATTTTTTAGTTCAAAAATTTAACTACCAGGTTAAAAATGTATGTATTTTGTCGAAACTTTCTCTTTTCTGGTAGAAAATTAGTCTTCTTAATTGAAAATTCAACTATTTCGTTAAAAAAATATGTATTTTGTTAAAAATTCACCTTTTTGGTTGAAAATGTAAGTATTTAATTGAAAATTCAACTGTTTTCTCGAAAGCTCATATTTTTGGTTCGAAAATTTACATTTTCGAGTGAAAAATTCAACTGTTTTGTTTAAAAATTACATTTTTTGTTAAAAATTCATCTTTCTTTGGTCGAAACTTCAACTCCTTGGTTGAAAGTTAGACTATTTTGTTAACAATTCATTTTTTTGGTTGAAGATTTATCTACTAGTTTGAAAAATTAATTCTTGTGTTAAAAATTTGTTTCATTTTTGGTTGAAACCTAATTTTTTCAACTGAAAATTCAACTATTCCATTTTTTGTTGAAAGTTTATCTTTTGAGTAGAAAATTCCACTATTTGCTTGAAGTTTCAACTATTTGTTTGAAAATTCATCCTTTTTTAGTTGACAGCTTATCTTTTTTTGATGAAAATTATTCTTCTTAGTAAAAAATCGTCTCTCTGGTTTAAAATTCGTGTATTTTGTTGAAAAATCGTCGTTTTGGTTAGAAAATTAATCTTTTTTGTTGAAAATTCATCCTTCTGGTTGTGGTTTTAACTATTTTTTTGAAAACTCATCTTTTTGGTTTGAAATTTAACTTGCTGGTTGAAAGTTTAACTACTTTCTTAAAAGTTTTTTTTTTCATAGAACATTTATAATCTTAGTTAAAAATTAGCGTTTTTTTTTTTGGGTAAAAATTAATTTTTTAAACTCAAAATCTTAATGGAAATTCAAATCATTGGTTGAAAGCTCATATTTTTAGCTTTGAAAATTTTACATTATGGATGCAATTTTTTTTATTGACTGAAAAATATTTTATGGTTGAAATTTTTTTTTCTTTCAATTTGAAAATGCATCTTTTTGGTTAAAAATTAATGTTTTTTGGTTCAGTATTAAACTATTTTGCTATAAATTCGTCCTTTTTTGTTCAATTCAACTGTTTTTTATTAAAAATGAAAATATTTTCTTGCTTAAAATATCAACTATTACATTTTTTTTTGTGGAGAATTCATCTTTTTAGCAATAAAGTGACATTGCCGGACGATTGTGAGAAAAAAGTGTCTTAATGTCATTTTGTTCGAAATAACAACAAAATAGTGTCATGGCTAAAAAAAGTTTCAAATAGTATCAACAGTGTGGTGAGTGCGAGGTTCAAATTAATGGACGCTCCCTTATCAATACTAAATACCAACCAATACCACTGACTAAATATGATTCATATTTACAGAATTTTTTTCAGATAAAAATACGCTTTTGCGACACTGATATGTACTTAAGATAAAACTTCACAAAGAAGTTTAACCTCGTACCATGTATGATTTACGCCTCTCTGTTTCCAGTGCAATTTGAGGTGCAAATGTTTGCACTAAAAAACACATGAGCTGCATTACTGTTATCTCTTTAAACGTTTATAAAAATGAGTGATAATATTTGATCAAAATTGGTCTCCTATCCCCCCTTTTCCCCTATTTTTCTCAAAATCCCCTATATTTAAGAATTTTTCCCCTTTTTTAAAAAAACTGATAATAATTTTTCATGAATTAGAAGAAAGTCGAGGCTATGAATAGAGAAATTATGAGTAGCTTAGAGTAACTACGATCCAAAGTAAAAAGAGAAAGAAGTCTCACACTTAATGGACATACTTTTGTTCTTACAACATTTAATTTATAAATAAAATTTTATTTTTCTATCGAAAAAAAAGCTGGTGTAACGACATATCTCGACAATCTCGAAAATATTTATTAAAATGAAAAAATAGTTGAGATCATAATAGCTTATTTAAATATCACTATTTGAAAATTTGTGTCTTTTATTCCGCTGAAGGCGAAAGTCGCAATTTTGATTTAATTTTAGTTTCATTCTAAATTTTCCTTTATTTATTCTAATTTAATTTATAAAAATAATACAAAAAATACAATACAGATTCTTTACAAGTATATTCGTCACATTTTTATGAAAATTGTTTTTTGTCGAAATAATATGTACAATTATTTGTAGTCAGTCATTTTTGGAATCAAACCATTCGATAAATAATATTTAATAAAAAAATGGCGAATATAATTGTAATTAACCTTCCAAGGATCAAAATGAGCTTTTCAAAATTACATGTGATTCAAAATTACGATCTTAGTTTAAAGCGGAAGGAAAGAAAAGAAATATGCAAATAACTACGTTTAAATAAACAATTATGACCTTAACTATTTTTTATTGTCAGCAGGCCATTTATTATAAATGCTATAAACCAACTCAAAGATTTAGTAATTTTGAACTTGATGGCACACCGAGAACATCTTTAATATGAAAAATCATAGAAAAACTTATGCGAATTGAGAAAAATTGGTATTTTTTCAATTTCAGAATTTAGATATCGTTTAATCTATTTAAATGAACAACATCTCAACTCAGAATGCATGGAATAAATTATACAAAATTAATCAATTTTACATACTAAGAAATTGATGAACACATATTAATAAAATATAATTTTTGACTGCTTATGGGAAGTATAAGATGTCTTGAAAGTTAACCTAAACAACATGATTTTGTTGAATTTGGTTACGATAGTGAGATTAGCCTCGAAATGAATAATAGAAATTAAAATAAACTATTGCATTTTTATCAGGTGAAGATCCCTGTTCAAGCCTCTATACAATTTTAAGCAATAGCAAAAACTATTTCATAAAAAACCATAAAAACGTGGTGAATATAATTGTAATGAACTTTCCAAGGATCAGAATGAGCTTTCTAAAATTACAATTGATTTAAAAATGTGCGACCTTTAAAATGAGCACAAGAACATTGAAAAATGTTTATTATATTGCGTGTTATTCAAAATTTAAGAAAACCTTACAATTTGAACTATTTCTGCAATGTAGTCTTCAAAAATTGATAAAATGTCTTCGTCCTTCCATCATCTGACTCAGAATGTAGATATCGTTTAATCTATTTAAAAGAGCATCTCAATTCAGAATGTCTGGAATAAACTATACAAAATTAATGAATTTTAAATACTAAAAAATTGATGTCGATTGATGGCGATACTGAGATTAGCCTCGAAATGAATAATAGACATTAAAATAAACTATTTCATTTTTATCAGTTTGTAAATAATTAAATGATCATCGACATCATCCGTGTCGGGTAGCCAGATGAAGATCCCTGTGCAATCTTTATAAAATCTTAAGCAATCGCAAAAACTGTTCAATAAAAAACCAAATTTACCAGTCAGACCAGCATTTAATTCCAATCAGGAAAAAATATTCTTCCTCGGGTTCTTCTTAATTGCCTACATTTCATAAATGCTGCTTCTTGCTCACGGAATTGGCATAGCGAATCATTGGTGCAGATGGTTGTATCAGAGAATCCGATTAAATTTAATCCTCCGTATACGCATCATAAACGGATCATAAAGGTCTTCCGGACATTGCCGCCGACTTTCGATTTTTGAATACGATCATCCTCTGCCAGTGAAATTCGTGCCGGACGAGTAACCAATTTGTTTTATACGTATAGCGACTCATCGCGCGTGATACGGTGTAACATGTGGGTGCTGGTATTGATTCGTTTTAAACATTCGTGTCAGTCAGGGGGCACGATCGTTAAATCCGTGCCCGGTTGTTGCAACGATGCATGGTGCCAGTCCCACGAAATATACATGAACCAGACCAACATAGTAAATGTGCACACCCAATGTCGGCTTAATTTGACGGAGTCCATTTCCCTCTCACGACTCGTAACTCTTGCCATATGTAACAGACATTAAATTGTCCAATGCTTCATGAGTTATAAATTATGAGTTATGAGTTATGAGTTATGATTTATGACTTGTTATTGTTTGTAATTTACTTCTCATAAACGAGCCATTAAGTCGGCTTCTTTCTTCTCCTTAACTTACTTCTTTCATCCGTTTTGCAACATATTGGCTTCTGTTTCATGCAAGCAGGATAGAGAAGCGTGCAATATGCCATCAGATTTTGAAAAAATGTAACAAATTCAATTGCACTGGAAGCAGTAATTGGACGGTACATGCATAATTCTGGTTATTATATATATTTATTTATTATATATTATATTATTGTATGCTATACACTATTGTTTGTTCAGCTACAGCCATGCGGATAGTCCATATTTTAGGCATATCATTATAATTACATATTATAGTTAGACTAAGAATATTTATCCGTAAAGTATCCTAAATCCTATATTTAAGTTATAGACTTGGGTGATTAAATCTTTCATATCAGAGTTTGCAAGATCCACCTCCCTGGTGGACAAATTTTTACAAAAAAGTACAGAAAACTGAAACTTTTTTCACAGGAATCTACAAATAAATACAATAAATTACAACCAAAATTACAGGATAGTAGAACATTTTTCTATTATTTAGAAGAATTTGGTACTTTTTTCTTACTTTTTTGTACATTGTTGTATTTTATTGTAGTTTTAATTTTCTACAAGAATTTACAAATACAAGAATCTATAGAAATGTACAGGTTTTGCAGCCAAAAAATTGTTCTTTGTCAACTCAGGATAGCAAATATTTAAAATTAAGATGTGAATGAAAATGTTATTAAAATAAAAACATTACGTTTGATGTTTTTTTCTTCTTCAAATATATAGCAATCAATTGGACACCAAATATGTCATTTAAAATTATGTCTGCAATATCCTCAATGTTTGTCATCCTAGGTCGAAACAGAACAACTTTTTGACTGAAAATAAAAATTGAACAATTGAGAAAGAATTGATCACGGTCAATGACATTAAAAGATTCGAACTCTTGAAGATAAAAAATTTTTCATTTGAACTTATAAAAACTGAACAGCAAATTAAAACACTCAAAGTGGAATACATTCGAATTTTTATCTTTAAAAATTAAAGCTTAAGCAAATGTGAATTTAAACGTTCAATCATTTTCGCGTATAAAATGGAAGCTTTGCACAATTTTCAATTGAACCTTTTTTAAATTAAAAGCCGTTAAACTGCAAAATTTTAACTTTTATACATTGTATAGTTGAAAGAAAAATATTGAAATACACGTTATCATTTTCTATGCTATGAATTGAAGAATTAATCAAAACATTGATACATTTTCAAAAATTTTAGGCAATTTTAAAGTAGAAAGATTAATTTATACATTAAAATTGCTTTTGAAATATTTTAAAATATTTTCTTAAAAATTTGTTTAAAACAATCATTTATAAATTTACTAGGAATATAAATAATAATTTCATTATCTTGGACTCGAATTTTTCCTACAATTTTTGGAAAATCCTGCAAAAGTAAACAAATTACCTTGAAATCACCCAACTTCTTTTTTTTGAAATGTTGGAAATCTTATTAAATATTCTTTTTAAATTAATTTTTAAAAATCTATGTTGTGTTTTAAATGTTTTAAAATCTTATCACGTTTAAAATTTTTTTGGAATCTTTTTAAAACTTCTTAGTATATTTTAAGCTTACTTGATTATTTTCCAAATTAATAATTGTTCAATTCTCATTTATTATTCAACATTTTTTAAAATCTTTTTAAATATTGTCTTAAAGATTTGTTAAAAAAAATCATTCATAAATTTTCGAGGAATCTAAATAATAATTTTATCAGCTTGGAGCTCGAATTTTTCCTACAATTCTTTGAAAATCCTGCAAAAGTAAAAAAATTACCTTCAAATCATCCAGCTTCTTTTTTGAAAATGTTGGAAATCTTATTAAATATTCTTTTAAAACTAATTTTGAAAAAATCTATATTATGTTTTAAATATTTTGAAATCTTTTCACTTTTTAAATTTTTTTGGAATCTTTTTAAAACTTCTTAATATATTTTAAACTTACTCGATTATTTTCCAATTTACTAATTGTTCAATTGTCGTTTATTTGTAACAAATTTTAAAATCTTTGCAAATATTCTCTTGAAAATTGGTTTAAAAAAATTATTAAAAAATTTCCAGGAATCTAAATAATAATTTTATTATCTTGGAGCTCGAATTTTTCATACACTTCTTTGAAAACCGTGCAAAAGTAAAAAAATGACCTTAAAATCATCCAGCTTCTCTTTTGAAAATTTTCTAAATCTTATTAAATATTCTTTTTAAAATAATTTAAAAAAATCTACATTGTTTTTCAAATGTTTTGAGATCTTTTCACGTTTTAAATTATTTTGGAATCTCTTTAAAATTTATAAATATGTTTTAAACTTACTTGATTATTTTCCAATTTAATAAGAAATATTTTTACTATGAACTTTAGGAATTTGAAACGGTTCAAATTGAATTGAATGCAGGACCCACATTAATTTGACCTAAATATGCACTTAGTTTTAAGTATAAGAAGATAAAATGGTAATTTCTTTGAATTATTATTTAAATTAATAGATTAATGTATTTTAGTAAAATTCTATGCATTGTAAAATAAGTTTTTTAATTTACTTGAAACTACCGTTTTAATTAGTACATTTTTACTAATTACTAGTAAACGAATAGGCACTATTTGAATGAGTAGAAAACTGCTACCAATAAGTATTTTTCTACTAATTCAGATTTAGAGAGTAAGTTATTCTAAATAATAAACTAAGAAAATAGTGTTAATTATTAATTATTAAAAATATATCATTCTAGGATTAAGGTATGTAAAAATTCTCCACTTTTCTGCCATCGCAAGTCAGGTATGAAGATTAAATCTCTAGATTAAATTTGAATGGTACTATTTTTGCACAATTAGATATTTATAAGAACTGAAAAAAAAACATTATTTATAAATAAACTCGTGAAATTTTACACATATTCCGAGTCGATTGTTTAAAAAAATACGAAATACTTTAATGTTTCCGTTACTATAAAACATTAAACCTGGAAAAAGCCTGGAATTGCTAGGGAAAGTTTTTCCCAGGATTTGAGTAGACACTAGGTGGTCCAAAATTATTTTTTTCGAATTTTCATGCATATCGGCCGGAAATTAGTTCGAATCCACAACAAAATAAATCGAGTTTTCTTGTTTTGGAAAAAGTGATATTTAGAGGTGGCGCAAGTTCCATAAGGCTTAACACGTATTTCCCATTAGAAAAAAATACGTTTTTGTAAATTTTATTCAGAATCGTCAATATTAGCTGAATCGAGTTGAAACTTAAAATTTCTTTTCACAATTAGCCGTAGAATACGAATAAAATATTACTTTTTAAATATCACCCCGCTAAGTCTGTTTTATAGGGGTCCTAAATAATGAAGTAAATATTAAAATTTAACAAACATAATTGTTTAAACAAATTATTATTGTTAAAAACTATGTTCTCCTATAGTAATGCTAGATAGTTGTTGTTCTTTCGGAAATTTTCCACTTTTTGGGAACTTTTTACTTAATTAGTAAAGTAATAAATAATGCAAGTTGACAAACATAATTCATTGAACAAATTATTATTGTTCATAATTATCTTTCCTTAGATAATTGCTAGAAAGTTGCGGGTTTTCTGAATTTTATATCTTTTTGTCAACTTTTTACTTAGTGAGTTAATAATTCATGCAAGATGAGAACAAATAACATATACATTTAATTATTTAAACTAAAAGGTTCTCAGTAGCTTCTTCAAGGAAAATTTACATTTAATATGTTCCATATAGAAAATTTACATTTAATATGTTCCATATAGAAAATGTAAAGAATATTTAAAATATCTATTTTATTTCAGAAAAATATATTCACAACAAAGAAAGAGATTATTTGACATATGAGTCTCTCTAATTTTTATTTATTGTTTGTTTATAACTAAAAATTCAAATCAAAGGTAAACATTTTAGAAAAACCGCAACTATCTGGCATTAATATTGATGAAGATAGTTATAAACTATAATAATTTGTTTGAACAATTATGTTTGCTGGATTTGAATACTTATCGAGTCTCTCCAAGTGAAAAATAAACAAACATGTTAGTTAAAAATTTAAGGAAAACCACAAATTTCTACCATCAAGCAAAGAGAATATTATTAACTAACCTATTACTTCAGTCTAATTGAAAATTGGAGAAAAAGTGGAAACTTTTTGAAAAAACGGCGGCTTTCCAACTATACTAAGAGAACATTTCTAAAGACAATAATAAATTGTTTAAACAATTGATATCAACGTCTATTTATCAGTACAAATTAGTATTTTATGTATTAGAAACAATCTGCAAAAAGTAATATTTTATTCGTATTCTACGGCTAATTGTGAAAAAGAAATGTTAAGTTTCAACTCTAAATATCATTTTTTTTCAAACAAAAAAAAAAATGATTCATTTTTTTGCGTATTCAAACAAATTTCCGGGCGATATGCATAGAAATACTAGAAAAAAATTGTCAATGCATTTTTGGATCACCCTAGTAGACACCCTGGTGGTGTAATTACAATAAATCATAATCATTATAAGAACACAACATCATCTGGACCAATGGATCTTGATATAAACAGTGTAACCTTTCTACGTTCTTTTAATAAACTTGCGCGTGTTGAACTCGTAATATTGTTGCTTGTCCAGATCATTAAAAGACAATTACAGTCACACTGCACGTGTTGCGAATGCAAATAATGCAAATTATCCAAACATATCATCGAAAGAGGCATTTTTTCAGACTTACTTATTTTTACACATTATGAGATCAAAGAACTCGATCGATGATACATACAAGTGCTGATTTGACGACTGACAAGTAAGTCAAAAGTGATTTTTCAATTCAGTAGTTAAATTTTCAATTAGCAAAATTAATTTTCATCAAGAACAACAAATTTGTACCAAATTGTTTAGTTTTCAACAAAAGACATCAATTTTTAACTAAAGTGATGAATATTCAATAAAAAAATTAATTTTTAACAAAATAGTTCAACTTTTCACCAAGTAGTTGAATTTTCATTCAAAAAAGAGATAACTTTTCAACTAAGAAGTAAAATTTTTAATCAAATACAAGAACTTTCAACTAAAAAGTTAAATCTTTTACTAAAAAAGATGAATCTTCAACCGACAAAAAACGAATTTTCAACTTAAAAAGATCAATTTTCCACCAGGGAAATGAATTTTCAACTGAAATGATGAATCATGAACCAAAAAAAAAATGGAATATTTAAATATAAAAAGCAATTTTTAACAAAGTAGTTTTACTTTCAAACAAATTGTAAAATTTTCCACAAAAAAATACGAATTTTCAACCAAGATTCATTTTCTAACAAGAAAGACGAATTTTCAAAATAATATATGAAATTTCAACCAAGTACGTGATTTTCAACTAAAAAAATATAAATTTTTAACTAAAAATGGAACAGATAAATTTTCAGTTAAAAAAAATTATTTTCCAACAAAAAAAACTAATTTTCAACTAAAATGATAAATCTTTAACAAAAAAATGATTTTTCAATAAAGTAGTTCAACTTTCAACCAACTAATTGAATTTTCAACAACAACAAAATAAATAAATTCTCAACGGTCAATGTGGGAATAGTTGATATTTTGACAAAAAAAGATTTTCATTTCAAATAAAAACAGTTGAATTCAAGTGTAAAGATTAGTTTTGAACCAATAAGATTTATTTTCTATAAAAAAAGTCGAATTGATCTTATCAGTAACGTTCACTGACTGAATCAGTAATTTAGAATGATCTCAGTTGTAACTGTATTTTATTAAATCAGTTATTCTGAATGAAGTAATCAGTAAATTTCACTAATTGAATCAGTCATTTTAAATTATATAAGCAATAACTTCTACAAATTAAATCAGCCATTTTAAATGATATAACCAGTAACTTTCACAAAGCATGATTAATTTTAATCATTTTGTTAAAATGTTGGAATTCAATTAGGCATTTTAATTTAGAAATGATTTTACTATTTGATTATAGCAGGCAAATCAGTCACTTTTGCTGGCTCAAATTGTGACTGATTTAAATTTAAAGTGTATAGCAATTAGTTCTTATTGACAACAGATTTCTGGAAAAGAAAGTAAAAGATGTCTAGACTTCATATTCTTTTTCCTATTTCCCTCTTTTTGGTTGAAAGTTAGTCGTTTTTAGTTGGAAATTCAACTGTGAAATTTTTCATTGAGAATTCATATTTTTTGACTGAAAATTCAACTATTGGGTTCAAATTTGAACTACTTTGTTAAACATTCATTCTATTGGTTGACGATTTAACTATTTTGTTGAAAAATGCTTTTTTTTGGTTGAAAATTCAATTTCCGTGCAGAAATTTCGGAGTGGTCCTGATCGGGGCCAGATCTGGCAGAACCTGGCCCCGATCGAGCATCCCAGTCAGGGCCAGACTCGAAATAAAACGCCTCATCCGATCAGGGCCAGACTGGGGTATCCATAAGGAAGGCCCGATCTGGCCCGTCCAGGCCCCTTCTAATTTTTATTTATGAAAAAATTACTAAAATTTTATTTATTCAATAAAAAAGTAAATATATAATTAAGAATATTAAAGTTTATTTTTCGAATATTTGAAAACAATTATCGTTAGGTTTACAGAGTTACTTTATATAAATATTTTGAAAAAAGTCCACCGCAATCTTTTGCGTTGCTGAACACTGAGCCGATGTACAGCAGTGGATCGTCCTCAGATATTTTGTATCGTTCAGAACTCAAACCTGCAAAGAATTTTGATAAATTAATTGTAAAGGAAAAATATTATTGTTGACGGAATAAAATTAATGCGTATTCTAAATTTCCTTACCCGTGATACATGAGCACATGTGGTACTCTTTGAAAAGTGCTTTCGTTGGAACCTTTTTCATTGCCGTAAACTGCATCGCAGGGTTGAACATTTATCCTTTTTGGTAACAAATTTAACAATTTTGTTGAAAATTCGTTTTTTTTTTTGCTCAAAGTTAATTTTTTATCAGAGTTTTGATCTGAAAATTTAATTATTCCATTTTCAGCGGAAACTTTATCATGTATGTTGTATGAGTTAATAATTCATCTATTTGGTAGAAAATTCAAGCATTTTGTTGAAAAATCGTCTTTTTATGCTGAAAATTATTCTTGTTTGTCGAAAATTCAACTTATTGCATGAAAATTCAACGATTTAGTAGAAAATTCATATTTTTTTGTTAAAGTCGTCTTTTTGTGTTGAAAATTATTCTCTTTTGTTGGAAGTTCAACTTTTTGGTTGATAATTCAACTATCTTGTTCTTTCTTTCTTCAGGCATCTTTTAACACGTTCCACTAACTGAAATGGTCGAACAAGGTGTAGATTCATTGTGTTCGATGTGAAAAAAATTCAAAATTTTATTAAATTTTGCTATACGATTAAATATTCTTTTTAATAAATAAAAAAATTATTTCACTATCAGCGACCAAAAAAACCCAAGTATAAATGTTATAAACGAAGTTTTTTAGCACATCCAGTAACGAATAAGAAAGTGAGGTTATAGTACAACAAAGTTACAGCATTAAGTCTATACGTACCTTTATAGCATACTAAAAAGAAGAATGGGATCATTTTGTACAATTGGTCCCAATTCTGGTTCCCAATCCTCAATCTATTTAACACTTTCACGCAAGGCGAACAATAAATGATCTTCAAATTGTCGATGCTTTCTCGAGGTTCACTGTCGGAAATCTAAGAGAGCTACAGTGGATAATTCTAGTTATATATGAAAACCTCACCCCGGTGTAAAAACTTTGCGAAAATGATTAAAGAGGTGATTTGAGAATTATTCAAAGCGATTTATCCACATGATGTTACCGGTTATTTCTTTACTGATCGTCACTTTTACAAAGTCGTCTTCCTTCCGTCAGTTCGTTGCCAAATAATCGAATGGAAGACTAATCGAATACATTCGAGATTAGCGTGGCAAATTCAAATCTAAATAAGTATAAACTCTAAACATATTTGTTAAAAAACCTACAACAATTAATACTAACTTGACAATTTTATATTTATTAAGTAATTGAATGTGTACCTAAACATACATTTTCAGACGTTTTGTTCAAATTAAATGAAGCTTTTTTTAGTTTTTTGTCGTTTTTTATATTCTTTGCATACGATAAGTTGGAGTTAGCTAGTTTAACTTTAGGTCAGTCACTGAACTAAAAATTAGTTGAATATTCGTTAATTAAGACAGGGTACAATTTTAAATTTAATTATTTGCAATTTTTAACTCAACTCTGATTTACAGAGAGTGGCTCGAAGTGGCCCCGATCAGGACCACAGCAGGAGCCATGGTCGGGCCACATTGGGCTAACCCAATCGGGGCCACGTCGGAAGTGGGGATCAAATTGGGCAATTTCTCCACGGGCATATGTAATAATTTTAATTAAAAATTCGATGCAGTGTCGGAAAAGTTCCTGAAAAAAGGAGCTAATTGCATAAACACTCAGGGATATGTCCTTTTGTGTAAAATAGATGTTTCTTGATACTAATAGAGTTTCAAAATTTGAGAATTTTCAATTGCAACTCTTTAAAATTGTTGAAATTTAAATGTTGAACCTTTAAAATTGAAAAGTTATCAATTTTTAAAATTTGCAATTAAAAATTATGCAAGTTTGAAGTTTTACCATTGAAAATTCTGAAACTTTGATGATTTAGATTTGAAATTTCATCAATTTGGAAGATTTAGAATTGAAAACTCTTGTTTTTTGATCCTCAAAAATCAAAATCATCACACTTTGAGAACTTTTATTGTGAACTGAAAATCGCTCAAATTTAAGAACTTTAAACTGTGATTTGTTAAAATTAAAGAATCTTTCATTCAAATTCTTCAAGGTTGTAGAACTTTAAATTATAGATCTTCAGAATTGAAGAGTTTTTCATTTTGAACATTTACAATGGAAAATTATGTAACTTTTAAGTTGTGCAATTAAAAATTCTGTAATTTTGATGATTTACATTCGAAATTTCTTCAAGTTGGAACACTTAGAATTGAAAACTTGACTTTTGATCTTCAAAATCAACAAAATTATCCAAATTCAAGAATTTTTATTCATACATCTTTAAAATTGGAAAATTTTAAACTGTGATGCGTTAAAATTAAAGAATTTTCCATTCAAAATCTTTAAAATTGTTTAAATTTATGTTATCAATCTTTAGAATAAAAGAGTTTCAATTTTTGAACATGAACAATGAAAAATTATGCAACTTTTGAGTGTTACAATTACAAATTCTGTAATTTTGATGATTTACATTCGGAATTTTTTCAAGTTGAAGGATTTAAAATTCAAAAATTGACTTTTTATCGTCAAAATCATCCAATTTAAGAATTTTAAACTGTTATTTGTTGAAATTCAAGAATTTTTAATTAAAAATGTTCAAAATTTTAGAACTTTAAAATTAAGGAGTTTCTAACTTTGAAAATTTATAATGAAAAATGATGTAAATCTTAAGTTTTACAATTAAAAATTCTGCAATTTTGATAATTTAGGTTTGAAATTTCTTCAAGTTGGAAAACTTAGAATTGCAAACTTGACATTTGATCTTCAAACTCAGCATATATTATCCAAATTTAAAAATTTGTATTTATACATCTTTAAAATTGAAGAATTTTAAACTGATTTGTTAAAGTTCAAGAATTTTCGATTCAAAATTTTCAAAATTGTAGAACTATAAATGATTAATGTTTAAAATTGAAGAGTTTCCAATTTTTTAAATTTACAATGAAAAATTATGCAACTTTTGAGTTTTACAATTAAAAATTCTGTAATTTTGATGATTTGCGTTCGAAATTTTTTCAAGTTGAAGGATTTAAAATTGAAAACTTGACTTTTTATCTTCAAAATCATCCAAATTTAAGAATTTGTATTCATACATCTTTAAAATTGAAGAATTTTAAACTCTGATTTGTTGAAATTCAAGAATTTTTAATTAAAAATCTTCAAAATTGTAGAACTTTAAAATTGAAAAGTTTCAAATTTTGAAAATTTAAAATGAAAGATTATGCAAATTTTGAGTTGTACAATTAAAAATTCTGTAATTTTGATGATTTACATTCGAAATTTTTTCAAGTTGAAGGATTTGAAATTGAAAACTTGACTTTTTATCTTCAAAATCATCCAAATTTAGGCATTTTTATTTATACATCTTTAAAATTTTAAAAATTTAATCTGCTATTCATTAAAATTGAAGAATTTTCCATTAAAAATCTTGAAAATTGTAGAACTTTGAATTATAAATCTTTAGAATTGAAGAGTTTTTCATTTTGGAAATTGACAATGAAATATTATGCAACTTTGAAGTTGTACAATTAAAGACTCTGTAATTTTGATGATTTACATTCGAAATTTCTTAAAGTTGGAAGATTTAGAACTGAAAACTTGACTTTTGATCTTCGAAATCGTTCAAATCGTCAAAATTTAAGAATTATCAATTATAAATCTTTAAAATGAAAGAATTATAAACTGTGACTCGTTGAAATTGAACCATTTTCAATTAAATTTTTTTTTAATTGTAAATCTTTAAAATCGAATTCGAAATTCAATATATTTGGAATATTTAGAATTAAAAACTCTTGACTTTTGATCATCAAAACCATTATAATTTTATTTCAGAATTTTTTTTATAATCTTTAAAGTTAATCAATTTTCAATTGTAATTGTTCAAAATTGTAGAACTTCCAAATTTTAATCTTTGAAAGTGAAGAGTTTTAAATTTGGACAATTTGAAATAATTTCTTTTTTTCTTGAGTACTACACAGGCATATGCTTCTTATTACAACATAAATCTTATAATATTAAAAATTGAATTTGACAAGAATTTTAATGTATGTGATTTATGCAGTAATGTTGTTATATCCCGGAAGTTAGAAACGTAAAATTATCATTTCAACAAAAATGAATGTTGTGCTAAATTGTGCTATATCTGTGCTTATTTTAGCGTTAAACTAAGCATCTCGAAGTACACATAATTTTGTGCACTAAAGTAAATTCCATAAATCTCACCATTAAAAACTAAATGAAAAATATGATTATTTCATCAAATTTAAACTTTTGCTTTATTGCGCTCAACAAATTCAATCTTTTTCTCTGTAACCAGTTCTCATATATTAAAAAAAATATATCAAAGTCAAAAAACAGACAAAACCCAAAAAGAATTGAATTTTGAAGCATCCAAACTTGTGCTTAATTGTACTTGACTAATGCAGTCTTTTCCCTTTCAAACATTTGTCGACCAAAATTCAGCACAAGTTTTGGCTTTTCGAAGTTCAATTATTTTCGGGTATTGTAAGTTTTTTGACTATGATATTTTTTGTTTTAATATGAGAACTGTTGGTCTCATACAATCTTGTTGAAGGATAAAAGACTGCATTTTTCGAGAACAATTTAGCAAATGTTTCAGTTTTTCGAAATGTGATTTTTTTCAGGCCTTGTGTATTTTTTGAGTTTCACCTTTTTTGTTTTAATTTCAGAACTGTAGGCCTAAAAAATTGTATGACAAGGTAAAAGATTGCATTTGTCGAGCGCAATTCAACGCTACTTTGGATTTTACGGAATAACAAATAAAAAATCTTTTTTTTTAACGGTTAGGTTTTGAGAAAAGCCTAGTAACATATATATAGTTACAGTTAGATAGTAGTGTAAAAGAGTGAATAGCAAGAATGATAATTTCACAAAATATTATAAATTTCACATGAGTTGAACAATTGAATTAATCAAACCCTTTTGGAGAACGGAAGATCATTCCAAAACAATCATAAGATTGTAAAACAAAAACACAAGTCAAAATAAAGAATTCCAGAAACTACTGGGCATAAAAGCGAACCCTTGGGACAACCCGATATTTGTTTATAAAATTTCTTATTAATAGAGAAAACAGTACCATTGAAAACAGTTCAAGTGGCTATTACAAATTCATTCTTAGTCATTTTTGTTAAGTTATGATTTAAAATAAGTTTTTCTTCAATGAAATTTAAAGCAAGCTCTAGTGGGATGCTATCAAACATCGATACAACATCTAGAGAAACTATTAAATGGGTTTAGGTTCATTCATGTTTTTTAGAATATCTTCAAGTTCCCAACTATTTTTTATACACGAACTAGTGTTTACAGAAACTGACTTTAAAATAACATATTTAGATAAATTGTAAGTAGGAGTACCAACTCTGAAAACAATCTATTTTTCAGTTAAATCAGGTTTGTGAACCTTTGGGAGAGCATAAGCTTTTTCTATAACACTATTGTGAGCTTTTAAACGGTATGCACATTGATCACTATTTATTCTTTTTTTTCCCATCTATTACCCACATCATTACATTTATTTTCAATTGTTGGAACCATACTAGTTTTTATGTTTTTATAAAAAATATAATTATCAAGAATGTTTTTAACTGTTTTGTTATAGTCATCTCTATTAGCTGCTACAGTTAAATTGCCCTTTTCGGCTTTTACAAAGATTAAATCTTTATGTTCCTTTTGAAAATTTTCAACCAGCTTGACAGATTTGAAAAAAAAATTTAATTCATTTATATTATTATGATTTGAAACTACTTGAGTAACAGTTTTTCTGATAATAAGTTTCAAATCTTCTTCTTCGATATTTTTAATAGAATTCTCAATATTTGCAACCAAACTTTTGAGAGGAACTTTATTTGGATTTAAAGGAACACTGAATTTGTTACCCAAAGCTAAAGTTCCAGCGACCTCATCAGGGATTTCAACATTGGATAAATTGTTTCAACATCTGTTTAATATAAAACCTGTAATTGCCCTATTGAAAATTAAAGACCTGCTTTCCAATAAATCAAACTTTTTGAACCTCTGAATAAACGACATTTTGAGTAATTTAAATGTTGACTTACTTTCTGAATACTTTTTACTACGTTTTCAATTTCTAATCGTAAACATTTTGTTTAAAAGTTACATTTAGTTTTTTGAAATTTAGAAATTAAATTATAATTTAAATTGTGTATATTATATTTGTTTAAGTATTGTTGAATATTTACTGGTATTAAGGCATCATTTCTAAACCTAATTGAGAAAAGTACGTTGTTCCCTAAGAGTTAAATCTTCTATTGGTGTGTATCCAATTTCCAATTTGTTGTCTTGTATGCAGCTCCATACTTCTCACAGGTATAAGATAAATAACCCATGGTAACCAGAACGTTTCTGACTTTTTGTGTAATATAAAGATTTCAAGAACTTCAGTTTTCAATAGAGAAATTGAAGATTTTAGATTAAACAGGTGTTTTAAAAATTTATCCAATATTGCAATCCCTGATGAGGTTGCTAAATATTGAGAATTCTATAAAAAATATCGACGAAGAAGATTTGAAATTTAATATCCGAAAAACTGTTACTCAAGTAGTCTCAAATCATATTAATATAAATAAATTTAAAAATTCAGAAAAATCTGTCAAGTTGAACATTGTGAAAAGGAAGATGAAGATTTAATCTTTTTAAAAGCCGATAAGGGCAATTTAACTGTTGCAGCTAATAGAGATGACTATAACAAAACAGATGAAAACATTCTTAAGAATAATATTCTGTATAAATACATAAAAACTAGTATGCTTGCAACAATTATAAATAAATGTGATGATATAGCTATTAGATGATAAAACAAAAGATTAATTATTGATCAATGTGCTTACCATTTAAAAACTCACAATAGTGTTATAGCAAAAGCTTATGCTACCCCAACAAACCAAATTTAACTTAAAGACTGATTGTTTCCACAGTTGATTCTCCTACTTTCAATTTATCCGCATATGTTTCCAATATTTTAAAGTCAGTTTCTGTAAACATCAGTTCATTTATAAAAAATATTTGGGAACTTGAAGATATTCTAAAAAACATTAATGTACCTAAAACCCATTCAATAGTTTTCTTAGATGTTGTGTCGATATTTGATAGCACTCCACTAGATCTTGCTTTAGATTGCATTAAAGAAAAACTTATTTTAGATCATAGCTTAACAAAAATAACTAAGAATAAATTTTTAATGGCCACTAGACCTGTTTTCAATGGTAATGTTTTCTCTTTTAATATGAAATTCTATAAACAAATATCAGGTCCTATGGGTTCGCTTTTATCTCCAGTAGTTTCTGGGTTAGTTTTACAAGATGTTGAAAAAAGAGTTCTGGATTTATTATAATTCACAACTATTCTCTATAAATAATACGTTGATGATATCCTTGCAATTGTTCCTTCTGACAAAAGTGATTTTTTAATGTGTTGAATAGTATAGAAGATTGCATTAAATTCACTCATGAACGTGAAATTGATAATGCTATTCACTACATTGATTTAAAAATAACTAAAACTCTAAATGGTGATTTATCAAAAAATTGATACAAAACACCTTCTTGGTCTGGGAAGGTATCTTAGTTACAATTCAAATAATTTATTTTGTCATAAAATTGGTTTAATAAAAGTTTTAGTTGATAGATGTGTTAAATTAAGTGTCATTCAAATTAGAAAAGGAAATTTAAATCCATTAAAAACAACATTAGTATATAATTATTATCCTCTTCATTTAGTTAGTGCTATTATAACTGAACGCATTCGTGAAATATATAATAGTACTAGTAAGAAAAACAAATGTATTGATACTTACAGTAAATTTGATTCAAAAGTTGCTTTACCTACATACAAGGTTTCTCTGAACGTTTGAGAAGTTCAGTAAAATAATTTAATATCAATGTTTATTTCAAAAATAGTGTTACATTATATAATTATTTATTGAAGAAAAAAGAAAGTGATAGCATTGAAAATTTGTTTGGTGTTATTTATTTGATAATATGCAAATGTTGCAACAAAGTTCATATAGGTGAAACAGGGAGGAGATTAAAATCTTGAGTTGCTGAACACAAAAGAGATTGTGAAATCAGAGATTCAAATACAGATTTCACAACATTCTTGGAATTTTAATCATTATTTCGATTTTTAATAAATTAATATTAAATAAAATTCTGAAAAAATACTGATCAAACACGTATTATTGAGTCTATATTCATAAACAAATGTCTTAAAATTTTTGTTAATTTAGAGACGGACATTTTAAACATTTATAACATTCATCAAAGTATTATAAAATAATGTCTTCTTTGTTAATTAAAATTTTTTCTTACAATTTAAAATTCAATTTCGCGCTTCCTCATCAGTAGTTTTCTGAAAACTTGCCCATAGCTTCGACGTTGATTAAATATTGTCTTCAAGTAACTTTAATGTAACTTAAGTCGTCATTTTTTGTTTGTCCATCCTAATCATTACAATATTTTTTGTATTTAAAATAGTGTAATTTTTTACTTAATTGAAGTCTCTTCAATTTTAAGAGACTTCTTATAATTTTACATCCATGTTTGTATCATTGATGTACAAATTGACTGGAATTTTCAATTTAGACTAGTGCTTCTGTTTTACAATCTTATGATTGTTTTGGAATGATCTTCCGTTCTTCAAGAAGATTGGATTAATTATATTCAACTCAGGTAAAATTTATATTATTTTGCGAAATTATCATTTTTCCTATTCCTGTTTTATATTAATAACTGATTGTAACTATATTTAGGTTGCCTTTGAAAGACACGCAGTAGTTGCCGAAACGTACGAAATTTTTCTAAAAATAAACATAAGATAAACAATGGCTCTATTTGTTTTTATCGTGCTGTGACCGAAGATGAAACGAATCACTTCTTCAATTTATATATTATACATTCTCTGTCGAAGATTGGGCTGATTTGGTTTTCCAAATCTTCATATTTTGAATTTATTGACATTAAACTGCATCCCACACGCCACATAACAGGCGTAAAGTTTAAAATCCTCAGAAAAGAGCAAAAAAAAAGCAAGTTCCGATTATCTTATAAACATCATTAGGCATTTTCACTTCATAGTCAGCTAACTTCACTTCGTCAACTGCTGATGGGAAAACAATGGATCAAATGCACGCGATTTGATCCATCTTTGCCCTATTTTGTTAATATCTTCGTGAAAACTAAGTTTTTCTATATAAGTATAATAGGAAGTTAGTTTCTATTTTTTACTCACTATTTAATGAAATGTTAAAATGACAATTATTATTATTTCTGACGAAGATATAACATAAATAAAGTTTTGCCACATGCATTTAGTACATTGTTTTCCCCTCAGCACTCAATGAAGTGAAGTTAGCTGGTGGTTAAAGTGAAAATACCTAATTAACATGCAGGATGAATATGGGAGGGCCAAGATACGATCTCTGGGGCACGTCAGAAATTGCATGAAAGACAGGAGAATCTTGATAATTGACGCGGACTGTCTCTGGAATAGTTACTCAATTACCAGACAAACCCATAGCTTTGAGCTTTGCCGCAAGAGCGACATGATCGGCTTTCTTGAAGGCCTTAGAGAAATCAGTTTATAGGGCATCAACCTGTAATCCAGCATCTAATGTATTGGATAAAAAATCAGTGTAGACGCAGAGATTTATGATTTCAGACCTACCCCTCAAGAAGCCGTTAATTAGAACATTTTCTGAAGCTAAAGAAACTTTGTTGTTTCAATGAGTAGAATATAACTGATTGTCAGTTAAATGCTACTATTGGTATGTAGCTAGAATTCAGTCACTGATAACTAGTAAAAATATACTGATTCAATATACTAATTATAGATTCAATAAAAAAATTTAATGTGAATAATCCTGCACAAATCAATTTAATACAAAAATATTTTATTTATTTATTCATATTGTTTATGACAAGTGCAATTTCAGAATTATATGAATGGTGATAATATGAGAAAAACAACAGACACGAAACAGGATGTGGTGGAAAATTAACTTTATTTTCTAACCTAATATTTGTAATGTCTTTAAGATGAACTTTAATGTTTATGTAAACTATTATTCTTTAGTATACATATGAATTATCAAAATTACTATTAATTTATCGCGCACTTCACAGTCTTCCCCAGGCGAAAATATTACATATAGTTTATATATAGTGTGAAGTATTATATATAATATTCATTTGTTTTATACATTTTTTATATGAAACAAATGAATATTATATATTATACTTCACACTATATATAAACTATATATAATATTTCCCAGCCTCCTTATTCTCCTCTTTTCACCTTTTTCACATTATCTCTCTTAAATACGAACTGAATTAATAGAACCCAATACGAAAATTCAAATATTTTTGGTATAAAGTTAGTTCTTTTCGGTTAAAAAGTCTACTGTTCTGTAAGATTTCCAAATTTTTTTAAATTAATATTTTCAGGATTAATCTGAAAAAAATATGAAATGAAAAGAAAACTTTTTTTGAAGAGGGAATGAAAGAAGAAATCATTAAAAATAAGTTTTTAAAATTTTTAATTCGTATTTAAAAAACTAAACTAAAAATAATAAAAAAAAATCAATCATTTAAGAAGTTTAGAAATTAAAGAATCTAAAATACTAAATATATGCCAAAGAATAAAAAAATATAATAAAATAAAATTAGAAAAGTAAATATGGACTGAATATTTTGAAGGATTTTTTGTAAGATTAACCCCTTTTCCAGCTTTTTAAAAATAAATATTTTTAAGAATATTCATCTGAAAAGATATGAAAGAAAAATGATTTTTTTTAAAGGGAATAAAAGAAGAAATCTTCAAAAACTCTAGAAGTTAAAAAATCTAAAAATCAAAATCTTGACCAAGAAATAAAAAAATAGAATACAATAAAATTAAGAGAATAAATACGGACTTTTTAAAACACACAGTGAGGGAGGGGAAGTGACGTCCCCTCCCCGAAAACAAATGTTCCGTAAGATTAACCCCTTTTCCAGATTTTTTAAATTAATATTTTCAAGACTAATCTGAAAAGATATGAAATAAAAAGAAATTTTTTTTGAAGAGAGAATAAAAGAAGAAATCTTCAAAAATAAGTTTTTAACATTTTAAATTCGTATTGAAAAAAACTAAACTGAAAATTAAAAAAAAATGCAATCATTTAAGAATTTTAGAAGTTAAAAAATCTAAAATACAAAATTTTTGCCATAGAAAAAAAAATGTAATAAAATAAAATTAGAAAATTAAATATGGACTTACTATTTTGAAGGATTTTTCCGTCAGATTAACCCCTTTTCTAGCTTTTTTAAAATAAATATTTTTAAGAATATTCATCTGAAAAGATATGAAAGAAAATTTAATTTTTTAAAAAAGAGAATAAAAAAAGACATCCTCAAAAACTACAGAAATTAAAAAATCTACAAATCAAAATCTTTACCAAGAAATACAAAAATATAATAAAATAAAATTAAGAAAATAAATACGGACGGCATACTGTAAAGGAATTTTCCATGAGATTTCCCAATTTTTCAGATTTTTTTTTAATAAATATAAATAAGATAAATATAAAATTAAAATAAGAGTGGCAACAAGATTTGTAAACATCCTTGAAGGTGCTCGGTGCCTACTTTTCATATTTTTTTATTAAAATTCAATTTTTTTTGTTGAGATATTCAACTTATTTCTTGAAAACTCACCTTTTTTAGATTGACAAATAAAATCTCTTTTGGTAAGAAATTCATATTTTTTCGTTAAAAATGTAACTGTTTGCTTGAAAATTAATCTGTTTTGGTTGACGATTCGACTATTTTGTTCAAAATTCATCTTTTGTGATTGAGTTCAACAGTTTTTGATTAATTATTAAAATATTTTTTGGCTAAAATATCTACTATTACATTTTTCTTTGAGGATTCATATTTGCAGGTTTAAAATTCTACTTTTTCATAGGAAATTCATCCTCTCGGCTGGAAAATTGAACAATTTCTTGGAAAATTCACCTCTTTGGTGGAAAATGAAACTTCTTTGTTGAAAATTCTTTTTTTCCTGAATGAAAATTATTTTTTCAACTATAAGTGTAACAATGTTTTATTTTTGGTTGAATACTTATCTGTTTTAGTCAAAAATTCATGTATTCTGTAGAAAATTCGTCTTTTTGATTTAAAAATTTTACGATTTTGTTGAAGAGTCATCCTTTTTGCTTTGAAATTGGGAAGAAAATTAACATTTTTGTTTCAGAATCATATTTTCGGAATAAAAATTCGTCTTTTTGACCTGAAAATTCAGCAATTTGGTTGATATTTTTTTCTTCATGGTTGGAAATTCGTCATTTCGGTTTTAAAATTCATCTCTTTTGGTTGAAAAAACTATTTGGTTGAAAATTCATTTTTTTTTTGAAAATTAACTTGTCTAATTGAAAATTTAACTATTCCATTTTTGATTGAAAACTGATCCTTTTTAGTTGAAAATTCTACTATTTGGTTGGAAATTTATCGTTTTATTTCCAAGCAAAAATGGAACAGTTGCATTTTCAGCTCAAAAAATTAATGTTATAAAAAAAGTCGAATTTTCAACTAAAAAAGAACGAACCTTCAACAAAATAGTTTAATTTTCAGCCAAAGAAATAAATTTTCAACTAAAATGATGAATATTCACAACAACGAAAATTGAACCTAATAATAGTTGAATTTCCAACTCCTAAGGTGAATTTTGTATGAAAAAAGACAAATTTTCAACAAAATGGTTAAATTTTTAGCCAAACAGATGTATTGTCGACCAAAAAGATTAACTTTCAATCAAAAAAATCAATTTCTCACAAAAAATGGAATAGTTCAATTTTCCACAAAAAATTAAATAGCTATATTTTTTATTATTATTATTATATCATTAAGCCGTTTCCCTTTCGGGGTAGGCGTGAATTGTTCGATTGGAAAGTAGTGATGTCTGGATATGTATATAGGTGAAGGGTAGATAGGTATATAGGTTTAAGGTATAGATATTTTAGATTGATCTAGAATTCTCGTGTTATACCATCTCATGTCATTTACTTACCAGTCGCCGTGCAGACAATAGATCATATAACGCTCCGTATAGTTGATCAAGAAGGAAATTTGGTTAATTTTCGTGGAGAAATTATAACAATCAGACTACACATCAAGTCTTTATGATAACGGGTATTGTTTCCAATAAAAAGGTTGGCTTCAGCTATAATACTTTATTACCATGCCGCAAGCGCATCAGTCGACAACGAGATGTCAAAGGCTCAACACCTCAAAACGCAAAAAGGGGATAAAAATATTCAAAATTTTTTGTGTTTGCATCTGTATTTGTGTGTATCGACGTTTAATTGTTTGTTATAGAAGAGGAAATTTTAAACATTGAAACTCCGATAATTTTTGACGAATCTATCGCTCATTGTGAAGTACACGCACATCAGCCATATACCTCATCAACCTTCAATAATAGTGATGAAATTGGAATTTATGATATTTGGTTTTGCTGAAGATTATCACAAATTCATTGTTAATGCTAAACATGAACTTATTTTGACAAGATCAAAAACTGATGAACAATCCATCTATTTCAATAAGTTTTCGTACTTGGGAATTGTACGAATATCCTCTTATGCCAACAACTTCAAATCATGTTTGGACTGTAAAAACATCAACACAATTGAAGAAACCGAGATTTGTTGTATTAGGTTTTCAAACAACCAGAAAAAAATACTAATAAAAACTCTAGCCAGTTTGATCATTGCAAACTAACTAATGTGAAACTATTTTTGAATAATCAGAATTATCCTTATGGTTAATTTAAATCTCAATATTAGCAAAAATCAGTATGATCTATTTTATGAAATGTATACAAACTTTTAAGCTAATAACTATGGTAAAGAACCACAACCATTCTAGTCGAGAGGAGAATTTATAGAGTATGCGCCTCTAGTTGTTATTGATTGTTCGAAACAAAATGAATCATTGAAATATAGACCTGTTGACGTTCGTTTGGAATTTGAAACTAGTGAAAATTTTCCCGCTCAAACATCAGCATATTGCCTCATCTTACATGATCGTGTAATTGAATATAAACCAATAATTGGTGCGGTGAAAAAGTTGGTATAAAACTATTGTAAGCAGATGGAATCAGTTTAGTTGCTCACGAAATGGAATACGTGGTGGTTGTGCACAGCTTTAGGTGTCCAGTTAATGCATTTACATTGAAAGAATGAGCTATAGTTTTAATCAATGACGATGCGGTACCTTTATCTGTTTTATTTCAACCTTCTTGCGAATGGAGCTGCATCCCATAAAAGTATATATGTATGAATCGATGGTTGGAAAGTAATTCCCATGGCCTACCGTGGAATACTGGCGATGTACCTTATACGTTTGCGAAAGAAATTTTGGAAACTATTTTTAAAGATGCTAGTAAAATTTATGTGAATTGTTTGGAAAAGAAAAATTCATTTCAAAAATTTGTTACTCAGAAATCAACGCAAATTATTGACATCCATGATATGGAACGTCCTTTATTGAAAATATTATTTGATGAGTCATCTACTAATGTATGCCCACGTCATTCAAGCACAACAAAATTTTATTGTGCACTTCAAAATGTTAATGTATTGAAAAATTGGTTATCTCGAGATAATTAAGAATCACGTATAAGAAATAAATATATTTTCAACGTTTTTCGTTTTAAGTTAGCATTTAAGTTTAAACAAAAATTTTTTTTTTTCATAAATAAATGAATTTACATACATTTCAATATATAAAGCTGTTTTTTATTCATAACCTGTAATTTTATATATCTTAATGTTTCGCAGGTTATTAAATAAAACAATAAATATATTTAACTTTTCATTTATTGAAACCAAAAGCTTTTTCTCTTTATAATTGATAAAAAAATTATTTATTACAGTAATAAATACGATAGTTCATAGTTCAGTCAAAAGTTCATATTATTCATTCATACTTCATAACAGCATTCACTCAAGCTTACAAACTTTATTCATTCATTCATTTGCATAAAAACTCTATTTTACAATAAAAGTACATCATTATCACCATTTTCGACATCCATGAGCTCACGGTCTCTACTTTCATACCGCGATGAAAGAGTATCTGTCGAAACAAGAATCAGCACCCGCTTATCGTCATGCCAGCTGAGAGCAATCTTATCTTGTTTAATCGAGTGCACCTTATGCTTTCGACTTCGAATCAAATGTTGAGTCCGAACCAGCTTTTGGCAAGAAATTAGAGTCTGCTTTTAACCGTTGAATGTTATTGTTCTTAAAGTTGACTCTTTAACCCCATTTGCTTTTTACCCCTATCTTCACCTAAAACATTATAGGCATATAATTTGGATTGCAAACCAATAAATTTAGTAATTATTTCTTCATTATTTTCATCCCACATCAAACCCAATATTTTTTTTGTTTAGAAGACGTATACCGTAAACATTATTTGGTGAATAGTCTGATGCATCGAATTTGCGCGAATCTTTTTAATATAATCGTAGACGTTGGCAACTGTGAATTGATATATTAGGCTATCTGTGTCTGTATACAGTATTTTTGCACTGTTACCAAATGTGTTCTGAATATAATTATAATGAAAATCGCAACTTATTATTTTTGAACGTCAAGAACTGTGAATCCTGTATAAATTGGTTTATTGAAATTAATTTTTGTTTTATTTATTTTAACGATTACCATATCTTCACCGAATATGGTGAGTTTATGAAAATTTGGCCTCGCAATTAAATTTTTTGCACCATATCACCCCTCCCATTTGGTTACAAGCCTTACATCTTTATGTTTTCTAACATTTTCCATAGTTTTACCAAAAATTGAATTAGTCATTAATTTATCAAAGTTTTTTTCACACTCATTTACTGATTTTCTCCTGCAGTCCGTATTCAGATCAATGTAATCTTTTAACCATGCTTTCTGTTTGAATTGTAATACTCTATGGACTGTAGTTAGCTTCATTCCCAAGGATAAATATTTTTCCAAATTTCTATAATGAACTATATAATTTTGGAATTGAGCATTTTAAGATAGGAGGTATGAAATGTTCTGTACATAAAGGTAAGTCTTCATGTAAATCATGAAGCTCTTATGGATATTCTAAATCTACCTCTAAGATGTAGGCTTCAGGTGAATCGTCAGGAATATTGAAAATGTTTGGTTCATTATCAAAATTTGCAAACCATTTAAAATGTTTGTATGATAAACATTCGCTCATAGCGGCACCATATTGGTTATTAATATCAAAGTACATTATGTAAGGCTCTGGTTCATTTGGATTGAAATTTAATCCCATAAACCTATTATTTGCCTTTGCACATATATTTGAACATTGCAAAACCACACCTCTAATGCTTTTTTTAATAAATAGCAACATTTCTACATCTGTGAATGAATCGAGT
This sequence comes from Andricus grossulariae, assembly GCA_011634705.1. Taxonomy (NCBI): domain Eukaryota; kingdom Metazoa; phylum Arthropoda; class Insecta; order Hymenoptera; family Cynipidae; genus Andricus; species Andricus grossulariae. The sequence goes on along the minus strand of JAABKJ010007545.1, from coordinate 86,593,009 downwards.
TAAATTCCTGTATGTTTTAACATTGCATCAAAAGCATGTCCCGGTGCTGTGTAATAGTGTAATGGATCTAAATAGTACTTTGAAAAACATGCTTTTCTAAAATTTTAAAAAATATTAGCCAAAAGTAAAACATCAGTTTTAAAATAAAGATCAGAGTATTCACCCATAGTTTTTAAATTAAAAGTTTTCCATACATTAGAAGCATGCTGATAATCTTGGTCTGAAATATTTGAATCGTTTAATTTTTAATAAAAGGCCTCTTTTATTGGCAATTGTTTTTCCTGCACTTTTACCCCACTGTCAATTTAATCATAAGAAAGAACGCCTTTCCTTGTTAATAAATTATTACCAATATTAAATATCAAAGGGTGAACTGCTCAGGAATTTGTTATTGAAAACTCTAACTCGCTTCTTCGAAAAATGATTCTTAAATTTTAAAAAGAACCATTGCAATTATCACATCCTCTGAAATTTGAAAGCGGATATCACGTCTTCTTTAATTTATCAATTTAAATACCACCCATGCCAATTTCGACCCTTCTAAATTTAACATGAAACACGTTTTTTTATCATGAAACAGAACCATGTCGGTAACATGTCGGTCACAGGAATCTTGCGTTAGAACTCTCCCTACCTGTCTACTGATAATTAAAATATTGCAGAAGCAAACATTAAAAATTCAATCATCTTGTTCAGGCACATCAAATGAAGAGCAATTCACCCCAATTAGTTTCATTTTACTGGGATAATAAAATATATATTTCTTCCTTAAGTGCCTGGTGTTTTTTTCATTAAATTTACGAGAAAGATTTTCATTCGCTTTATTTATACAGCTTCTCAATATAGAATGATGTATTTTTCATCAAATATTTAATGTAATAAATTTAAAATTTAAAGCTTTTTCGGTTTCAATCTTATGCACAAATACGAAACTTGCCGAAATTTCGTGAACATTGCAGTTCACTTCTTCAGGGCTGACCTGAAACTGAAGTTTCAGGTTATGTTGTTCTGATATAGATTCTCTTCGATGCCTATGATTGACCAGAGCGCCCCATGGTGGGGACTGCTCGAACTTGACTGGACAACCTATTTTTTTTCAAACCCGGAGGACGGAAATCCAAATCAAATGGGTATTCTATCCATTGTCCCTATTGATGTTATCAGGGTGTTTCAAGATTTCGACTACTTCTCTATGTTTTCTTGGAAAAATATTGTACGTTTTAGCGATGACGGTTGTTTTGTCAAATAAAATGCTATATACTGTTTCAATATGATGCTCAGCTAGTGCTGATTGCGTGAAATGTTTTAGCTTCACTTTACTCTCATGTTCCTTTACACGTTGGCTCACCGTCCTCCCGGTTTCTCCAACATAGACTTTGCCACAAGAAGAATGAATTTTATATACTCCCGGATCACTGAGACAAACCGGAATTTTTGTGCCGTTACGTTGGCGACACTTTTGGCATCTGGAGACATGGACTACATGAACTACACAAGTTCTTCGATTTCATCAATCATTTACACCCTAATATCCAGTTCACCATGGAAATTGAACAAAACGGAAAATTGCCTTTTTTGGACGCACTAGTTTACGAAAGATTTGATAACGCATTAGGACACGAAGTTTACAGAAAACCCATCCATACAAACAGATACTTACATGCCTCCTCCCACCACCACCCATCCCAAAACCAATTACAAAAGGTCAAACAAATCCTAATACAAAACGATTACACAAACAATCAAATTAAGAAAGCAATAAGAAAATACACTCAAAAAAACAAGTCAATAGAACCCACTAAAGAAAGAGAGAGAAAAACGACCACCATCCTACCCTACATTCAAGGTATCACAGGACAAATAGGAAGAATTCTCAACAACCGCAACATCCAAACCATATTTAAACCACCTGCGAAAATAGGGCAACTTCTAAACAACCCTAAAGATAGAAAAGGCACCTCTCAGTGATCCGGGAGTATATAAAATTCCTTGTCCTTGTGGCAAAGTCTATATTCGAGAAACCGGGAGGGCGGTGTGTTGCTCTTATACAGTAGGGACAAGATTTTGGTAATCATAGGGTTGTTGAGTGTATAAGAAATAGCCCCCAATGCAACCCGTAATGTACCCGAGTTTGGAAAAAGATATTTGCGCGAGAGCCATTTTTGAATTCTCGCATTTCATTGGTCAACAGCCATGATGAATTTACATAGGTGCAGTGATACGGTGGACTAAGTTGTAAACGAAATTTGAATTCCCGTATTTGACGTTGTTAATTGTTAAACAAAACCCCAATAAGAGGATAATTCAATTTTTTAAATGCTGCGGTGGTATGAAATAAGAATTTAATTAACTCATTTAGAGCCAGTTTGGTATTTTTTCACGATGAAAAGTATCTTGTTTTGTTTGCGAGGTTATGTTCGATGACAGTTTTCACAAAACAAAACAAATAAAGTTTCGCGTGCTTGTTGTCATAACAGAAGTGTTCATAGTCTCGAGCTGTTATTTAATGAAAAAAATATACAAAAAGTGCATAATTCGAGCTAGAAAAGGTTCGTGTACCGTCGAGAATGAAAGGTGTAATAAATATTCTCGATGAAGTATAAAAATTAAAAAAAAATTGGAAGCTGTGAGGTTATAGTTGAAAGTTATTTTGTTTCAGAATCATTTTAAAAAAGTGAGTCGCGACTGCGATCATACCGACAATGCTCGTGCAGGGTGTCTAGCGGAAAAATGATTTCGTTTTATAGAGAATTCCTGATAGCTTTTAACCAAGAGCGGATCCAGAAAATTTTGTCGAAGGGTGCATATTTGAGGCCGTGTATAATTTGCGTAAAGTCTTGGATGGGGGGGGGGGGGGACAACAATTTTTCTTTGCTATTTTACACGGGATGAAACTTTTACTGAAACTTCATCGTCTTAGATTAAAAATTCAATTCCTTAGTTGAAAATTTAAACTAATTTAATAAAAATTAATTTTTTTGTTGAAGATTAATAATTTAATTGGGAAATTAAATTATTTGGTGGTACTATATGGTACGATATTTGCAGCCCATTATGGAACTTTATTAAAGTTGCAATTTAATTGAAACTTCCAAGGTTCAAGGATTTTCAGACAAAACAGTAAATATCAGGGAATTTCTGCAGAAAGTGAGTTCAAGATTCTATGGTATTTTTAAAACTTCTAAGGCATTCCAAGAGCTTTCAATTTTAAGTATTTTAGGTAATTTCAAAATATTCCAAGGAATTTTTGATTGATTTTTTTTCAGTTTTTGAGATATTTTAAAGGAATTTATGGGGTTTTATAAGGTTTCTATATATTTCCATGATTGCAAGGGTTTTTGAAAATCTCAAGGTATTTCAATCAATTTTTCAGGATTTCAGGAAATATCATCAAATTTTATAGAATTTCACGGGATTTCATTACATTTTAGTCGATTTTAAAGAACTTATTCAAGAGAAGTGACTTATTTCGTAGGGCTTAAAAGATTTGGAATTAGGTTTTGGAATTTAGCTAGAATTCTTATTAATTTATTCTGAATTCTTTGAAATTCTTTGAAATGACTTAACATTTTTTGAATTCACTTAAATTCTTCTAAATTTACTTAATTTAATGTATATGTTTGACTTTCTAAACGTTTTTATTAATTTCATCCTATGAATCAATTGATAAACAGATAAAATTATTTGAAATAGTTTAATGTATTGTTTCAAATTCCTTGGCATTTTCTAGAGCTTCAAGAAACTTTAAGGGATTTTAAATATTTTAGGTTATTTTAAAAGATTACAGAGAAAGTTTTGATTGACTTCAAGAATTTTATTATAATATTTGATTCCGAAGACTTTGAAATTTTGTAGGGTGTTTTACAACAGTCGAAGACAAAATAAATTGAGTAAGTTTAGAAGAATTTAAGTGAAGTAAAAAAAATAAAAATCATTCCAAAGAATTTCAAAGAGTTCAGGAAAAATTAATAAGAATTCTATCTAAATTCCAAAAACTAATTCCAAATCTTTTAAAATCTACCAAATAACTCACTAATCTTGAATAAGTTCTTTTAAATCGACTAAAATATAATGAAATGCCGTAAAATTCTATGAAATCTGATGATATTTCTAGAAATCCTAAAAAGTTGATTGAAATACCTTGAGATTTTCAAAAACCCATACAATCATTGAAATCTGTAGAAACCTTATAAAATCCCGTAAATTCCTTCAAAATATCTTAAAACCTTATGGTTCCTATAAAAAAATCTTTGAAAAATTCCTTGGAATCTTTTAAGATTCCCTAAAATACTTAAAATTTAAAGCTCTTGGAATGCCTTAGAAGTTTCAAAAATACCGTAGAATCTTGAAAATCCCTTCAAATTATTTAAATCTATTAAAAATGTCTCGGAGTCCTTAAAAATAATCTGAAATATCAAAAGAATTCAAGACAATTCAGAAATACTGATAGACCTGCAATGAATAATGATTAACTTTTCATTTATAAAAGTGACTTGAAAGTAATTTAAGAAAAGAGATACTAATATTAACTGCGTGGCAGCTCTCATTATTTTCCACATTTACTTCTTGCAGAAATTCCCTGATATTTACTATTTTGTCTCAAAATCCCTGAATCTTGAAAGTTTCGATTAAATTGCAACTTTATTAAAGTTCCATAATGGGCTGCAAATATGGTACCATAGGGCTACCAACCAATTAATTTAATTTCTCAATTAAATTATTAATCTTTAACAAAAAAATGAATTTTTTTTAGGTGGTTTAAACTTTCAACTAAGGAATTGAATTTTTAACCTAAGAAGATGAAGTTTCAAGAAAAGTTGTACCCCGTGTAAAATAGCATATAAAAATTGTTGCCCCCCCCCATCCAAGACATTACGCAATTTATACATGGCCCCAAATATGCACCCTCAGACAAATTTTCTGGATCCGCTCTTGGTTAAAAGCTATCAGGAATTCTCTATAAAAAAAAATCATTTATCCGCTAGGCACCCTGCATGAATATTGTCGGTATGATCGCAGTCGCGACTCACTTTTTTCCAAATGATTCTGAAATAAAAATGACATCTTATTCACGAAACAAATTCCAACTAGCAGATTCTTATAACAACAAAAATATACTTATCCAGCAATTCCAAGTTGATTTTCTGAAGCCAAAGATTTTAAACGTCGAAAACCATGATTGTGGGTTTCACATTTTCATTATCATCAATATAAATAAACTTTTAACTATAACCTCACAGCCTCGGATTTTTTTTAATTTTCGACTTCATCGAGAATATTTAGTACACCTTTTATTGTCGACGGTACACGAACCTTTTCTAGCTCGAATTATGCACTTTTTGTATATTTTTCGCATTAAATAAGAACTCGAGACTATGACAACGAGCACGCGAAACTTTATCTGCTTTGTTTTGTGAACACTGTCATCGACCATAACCTCGCAAACAAACCGAGATACTTTTCATCGTGAAAATATACGAGATCGGCTCTAAATGAGTTAATTAAATTCTGATTTCATACCTCCGCAGCATTTGACAAATTTAATTATCGTCCTATTGTTTTTTTAATTTGTTTAACAATAAACAAAATAAAATACGGGAATTCAAATTTCGTTTACAACTTGGTCCACTGTATCACTACACCTATGTCAATTCATTATGGCGGTCGACCAATGAAATGCGAGAATTCAAAAATGGCTTTTGTGCAAATACCTTTTTCTAAACTCGGGTGCATTACGGGTTGCATCAGGGGCTATTTCTTATACACGCAACAACCCTGTATGGCTACCAAACTCTTGTTCTTACTGTATATATGGCCTACCTCGACCCAGTTCTAGTGAAGTAGCACAGTGGGGAAAAAGTACATTTATTGGTTCAAAATACGATTCCGTCTGAACCTGTGGACCGATTTGAATGTTTTTTCCCTTTTTAAAAATCTGATAAGATTTATAAGAGAGTTGTCAAGCCTGATTTTTGAATCAGGCTTTCAATCTTTTTATGAATAAACAAATATGAAGAAAAAAATTGTCATTTTTTCTATTTGACGTCCCCGGTGAGCGTCAATGAGAGGAAAATTGTTGAAATCGCCTAAGTTTTATAGAGTAACATTAGTTAAAGATGTTTCAATATTATATAATAAACAGAAAATTGTCTTATGAACAAATTATTTGTTGAAAGAATGCTTTCAACGATTTTCCATAATTTTACGTTTTTTTAAGTTATATTGCAAGAAATTGTGCTAAAAACAATATGATGATGAAGCATTTGTTGACCTATTACACTTTTTAACGACATAACTTTCTGTTACTTCAATATCGTTACTAATTATAAAAAATACAGACACTCAATAATACTTTTGCATTCGGCAACTTATAATGAATGTAGTTACGGCGTTTCCTTGAATTTTTGCCGCCCGACGATGGTGACGCATTGTCACGTCGAGAGTGTCCGTATCAGCGGGTGGGAATCTGTTATTCCCGCCCGCTGATCCGGGCGGGAATGTGCTTGCCGACCTGAAACAAAAATGTAGCTTCACTTGTTAAGATTTATCCACCATATGGGACATGGTTACCATGTCAACTCTAATAAATCTTTTTTTGTTTCGATGTGAAATAATTCAACTTGGCCTACTTGAAAATTACCCGCCACAAAAATTCACTTCGTTTTTTTCTGTGTTGGAATGAGGGAAGTTTTGCTGTCGCCGACTTCAAACTTAACATGAAAAGTTAAAACTTCAAAATGATGAATCCAATATAGTGGATATTTGTTTTGAAAAATGCTAAAAGTTAAAAAAATTGAAAATGCCTCAAACCAAATGACGGTTTAAGTTGTTAAATTTTTACATATTTTTCTGGAACTTGGTGTAAAGGGATTTTTAGTATCTCGGGTTTCGACTTTGGCGTCCGAACTTAGAAATTCAAAATGACGGATCCAATATAGCGGGTATTTTTTGGAACAATTAAAAAAGTGAGTACTACAAAGATATTATATTAGAATACAAAAATCTTGAAAATGTAGTTTCCGCTGGGTCAACCGTGTTTGCAGGATGTTCAAAATACATAAGGAACAGATTCATGAAGTTAAATGAAATAATAGAGCGCAAGATAAACTTTTCTTGAAATTTCTTCATGAGTCTTTTGCGGTTGACTTTTTAGGCGAAAATCCTATATTTACAACATTGTCGATGCTCAATACGATGTCAAAATAACATAAAACTCTAAAAGTACATGATACAGGGTGTCTAGATTCTCGAAATATATTTACTGTATAGAAATTTGGTACCTTAATTGATATGAACTGTCCTTAGGATTATTTTTGAGCTATCATTAGTTTGGACCAATAGAACATTTTTTGGATTCGTTAAAAAAATTCTTGAATAAGAATTCCTATATTATATTTTACAGATGCAGGTACACCACGACACAGCTCTTTTGCAAATCTGCAGTCGATGCAGAGGCCAGTATGTGAGTATATAATAGTTTTTTGAACTTAGCAAAAATTTCTGTGATTTAGAAAAAATAATAAAAATCCTTAGCCCTTGAAGCCCTTTAAAAAAGTTTCGAATTTTAACTCAAAAAATACATATCACTATAGGAAATTAATTTCGCATTTTTTCTGTGGATAAAATTTATAAAATTTTCAAAATAAACTTTTTCTGTTTCTAAAGTAAACTCGAAAACACCGTTTTTACACAATTAAAAAAACTTATTTCTATAAATTTTGGGAACTCATAAAAGTTTACGAAATTTCTGGAAATTTATTGGAATTTGTGAAAATCTATGATAATTTATGGTAAAACCGGTGATCGTCTCCCCAGGATTTTCTCTCTTATCTTCGCTTTTTTTTTTATTTCATTGCAAAATGGAGCAAAATTATAAAAATATGCAATTTTATGATGATATATAATTTCTTACGATTTATATGATAAAATATTGTTTAAATAAATGAAAACATGTTTAAAAACTGGCGAATAAGCACGGGTGTGGTACAATAGGCTTTATAGCTTAAGATTTACAGGCAAGAAAAAATTGTTTAAACAGATAGCAATTGTTTCTAAAAAACTTTCATTAGTCGAAAAATGCGTGAAAATTTGTTACTTATCGAATATATATAATTAATTTAGACAATATTCTAGAAAATATAATCTTTGACATGAATTTTAAATAAAACTGATATTTTCCATTTTTTGAAGCATATTTTGATCACAATACGAGGGAGTTGGGGACAACAAAATTAAAAGTTATTGCGTGAAAATTATTTTTTGAAGATTCCTCAAGAGCTGACTACACTCTAATTTACAAAAAATGAATAAGAAGTACTCCTTTTTTTCACTTTTACGAAAACGGAGATTTTTCCATTAAAAACTCCATGTTAATTTCAAAAGTCCGAAGGCAGGATTTATTGTTGACCGACGTAAGTAAAATAAGGAATTTCCTTTTCCAGATATTGAAAAAATTGAGAGAATGAGAGAGTTCCTATCTTTATTTCCGTCCCGTGTTTTCTTTCTGAATTCGAATTCAAAGTTCTACAATTTTAATTAATTAAAATTGAAAATTCTTCACTTTAGAACATATAGAGTTGCAAAACATTCAATTTACGACAAAAATATAATAGGTAATTTTTCAGTTGAAAAATTAATTTGCTAATTGAAGAATATAATTTTGATCATCATAGCTACATCATTATTCAATAAAATCAATGTTTAACGAGGTAGTTCAACTTTCATCCAAGAATTTGAATTCTCAACCAAAAATCAAGCCGTCCAGGTCTTAACTAAACAAGATAAATTGTGAGTTAATTATCAACGAATAATGGGTTTTTACTTCTAAAAATATAGACTTGCAAAGCAGTCAAATCACAAGTACTTTCTTTCAACGAAGTGGCTAGGTCTAGTCTCACCAAAAATATCTGTGCTACGCTCACCGAATTTTGGCGAAACTAGCCGCCCTTTTCCAGTACCACTTGTCTCACTGCAAATATTCGTTCTGCGCTCACGGAATTTCGTGAGTGCGAAACTTACCCTGGGAATTTAAACATATTCAAACAAAAATGACATTCGCCGCAATGTGAGCAAGTGCATGAACATAAGTACTCAGTCAAGGCCCGTTATCAGAATTTATATTCGGTTCTGAAATTTGAGGCCGCACGGTTAAATATTTTTGTTTTATTTCTAGCATACGTCATCGACATAATCATATCTTGAAGCAAAAACACCCGATTTTTCAATAAAATGTTTGTATTATAGATTATATATTTTATATTATACGCAGCGAAAATGCATAGGCAGCTAACACTGAGCGTTACTGCTACTGTTAGTCCGTATTTGATTATTGAACAAAATATAAACATTTTATCGAAAAACTGGCTCTGTATGCTTCAAGATAAAATTATGTGGATGAAGTATGCAAAAAACTAGATAAAGATATTCAACCCTGTGGCCTCAAAATTCAAAACTGATTATTCATTCTGATAAAGTTCCTTAACTCCATGATCAACCACTTGTCACACCGTCCCCTTTCCATCGCATCCACCAAGATCTAACTGAAGAGAGGGGATAGAAGGCAACTGTGCCCTCTGCCTAAATTCGACAGATTTTCTCGCCCCGGGAGGGAACTCTAGCGAAACCGAATTTTCGAACCAGCCTAGTACAAGTACAATCTGGAAATAATTTACAGTGGGTAAGAAGAGGCAATTTATTATGGTATAAGCTCGCGTCGAGTGCAGAGCTTGCTATGCCATAAAAAAAATTCTTGAATAAAAATCCATATATTATATTTTGCAGTTATGCCTACACCACCAGCGCCACCAAACTTCCACAATATAACAGGGGTGCCAATAGAAAGAGAGCCGAGGCGTAAGTATATAATAATTTTTTGAAATAAGAAAAAATTGCTGTGATTTACAAAAAAAAAAAAAAAATCGTTGGCCTTTGAAGACCTTTGAAACTAGTTTCGAATTTCAACTTGAAAGTACATATTCTTATAGGAAATTAATTTAGCATTTTCTCTCTGGATAAAATGTTCTAGCATTTTCCATTTTTAAAGTAAACCCGAAAAGACTGTTTTTACAACAACAAAAAACGTATATCTATAAATTTTGTAAATTCATGAAAATTCACAAAATTTGTGAAAATTTATTGCAATTTGTGAAAATCTATGATAACAATTTATGGAAAAACCGGCGATCGCCTCTCCCAGGATTTTCTGTCTTACCTTCCCTTTTTTTTATTTCTTTGGGAAATGGAGAAAAATTATCAAAATATGCAACTTCATAATGTCTTATAATTTATAACAAATCCAATTAATCCAGCTTATACTATTGGTCAACTTAATTAGTCATAGCACTCTATGACTAATGTTACAGGAAATGTATCTAATTCAGGCATTATATATAATTCCTAGGAATTATATATAATGCCCGGCACGATCTAGGTAAAGTATATAATCTTGATTTTGAATATAATGATGAAGTTAAAGATGGGCATGATAAATTAAAGAGCATTTATAGAATTCAACACACGGTTACTCGCTATTTATTACAACATGGCATATTGTGATGACACTTTTATTGCCACTGAACTTTGTTTTTTGAGCATAAACATTTATTGGTTTAACATTTTGTTAGGTAGGTATATTAAAAACAAAGCTTGTATAAAAATATTCGTTGCAAGTGATTTTTAAAAAATTATGTCAATGTAAATTATCAGTTTTATGTAACAAATAATTATTAAATCCAAGAATCATGTTTTTAACTTAATATATTTGTCAATGCAAAGGAAGAGCGAGTGATATTAATTTCTTAAATAGTTTCTGTCTTTCTCAAACAATATGACTCTGTTCATTCATTATATGTGATATTGATTTGAGAAAAAGATAACTTTTCTCAGTTTACGGGATACAGAAATTGTGCAAATAAATTATCATTTATCCCGAAGACCTTTCGTGGCTCAGTCGATAGTGCATCAGAATTCCGTGCAGAAAGATTGAGGTTCTATCCTTGAGTCGGCACCAATGGAAATTTTTCTATGTACTTCTTCTGGGGCTTTGGTGGTTCGGAACCAACCTTAAACTGTAGCTCCCCCTTATAGAAGCTGATTCCTCATGTCAAGGCCTCATGTCGAGGAGACTCGCATTGGAATTTAAAGTCGATTTTGAGAAGACTCAAAAATGAGTCAGCGATCTCCTTGCGCTTAAGACCTCTGCGGAAGATTCACTAGGACGGTGCTTCGAATGCGTGCATCTAACAGCTGACCTCAGAGGGATCGCTCCGTCAACCCTGCACTGGTCGTATTCTCCTTCTTCGGCTTGCTAGGGACGTCGGGTAACAATGGAAACTTTTTAATGTACTTCTACCGAGGCTTCGGTGATTCGGAACCCATCTTAAACTGTAGGTCCCCTTAGAAAAAACTGGAGCCTTACCAAGTATAAATAGGCCCTTTCGAGGACCTAACCCTGGGGGTCGAAGCTAGCTTTGAGAAGACTCGAAAATGAGTCAGCGATCTTATTGCGCTTACGGCTCCTACGGGGAAACCAAGCTCGGCGGTCGCTGGCAGACTTCGAGCAATGAACAAAAACACATGCACTTACATAAAACGCCAGTACAGTGCTTCGAATCTGTGCATCTAACTGCTGACCACAGACGGATCGCTCCGACCACCCTAGTCTGACCATTTTCCTTCTCTGCGGCCTGATAGTGGGGCTGCCGAGTGACAGTGTGGGTGGGGGCCACTTTGTGTGTGTCAGACTTCCATGCAGGAGGTCTGGGGTTCGATCCCTGAGCCGGGTAATAATGGAAATTTTTTAATGTACTTCTACCGAGGCTTCGGTGATTTGGAACCCACCTTAAACTGTAGGTCCCCTTAAAAAAAACTGGAGCCTTACCAAGGAGAAATAGGCTCTTTCGAGGGCCTAACCCTGGGGGTCGAAGCTAGCTTTGAGAAGACTTGAAAATGTGTCAGCGATCTTCTTGCGCTTACGGCTCTTACGGGGAAACCAAGCTCGGCGGTCGCTGGCAGACTTCGAGTAATGAACAAACACACATTCACTTACATAAAACGCCAGTACAGTTCTTTGAATCTGTACATCTAACTGCTGACCTCAGACGGATCGCTCCGACCACCCCAGTCTGACCATTTCCCCTCTGTGCGGCCTGATAGTGGGGCTGCCGAGTGACAGAGTGGGTGGGGGTCACTTTTTCTGATCAACAAAGTAGGACGACATTTACTGTGCGATAAGTATAACTGGCACCTGAGAGATATATTTCCAGAACGTGGCAAACAACGAAATCCACCGAGATCTAAAATTACTCGGTGAAGGTGGCCGAATGCGGAGTGCTGCCTTGAGAATAAACATGGATTTGGCACAATAGGCTTTATAGCCTATTGTTATGTTTTAAAAAAACTTTAATTTAGAGGACATTCTAAAAAATAATACCTTTAGCATGGATTTTACATAAATTTGATATTTTGCATTTTTGGGGCATATTTCGATCACAATACAAGGGGTTTAGAAGCATCAAAATTACAAGTTATTGCAGGTAAATTATTCCTTAAGAGGTGACTGCACTTTAATTTACAAGAAGTTAATAAGAAGTACTTCATTTTTTCATTATTTTGAAAACCAAGCTTTTCCCATGTAAAACCCCATGTTAATTTCAAAAGCCGGGGACACTGATTAATGCTAACCGATGTGAGTAAAATAAGGAATTTTCCATTTTGGAAATGTAACACACCGGGTGCGAGTTCCCTCGCGCAGTCAGAATAGCCATCGATTGTCCCTCCGTTCTTTCTCTGCTCTCCACCTCAACCCTGAGATACCTTTGAAGCTGAGAGAGTTTCGTTCTGCAGGCACGTAAACCTACGGTATGCAGAAATCTGTGTAGTACACAATTTTTTTCCCTCACACTTGTATAACAATTAGTGTTAAATTTAGAAAAATTAATCGAATACATTGTACGTTTTGATAGCCTATTTGTATTTCCATCCCCTGTTCCCCTTCTGCATTGGAGTTCCAAGTTCTACAATTGGAAAGAATTACAATTGAAAATTCTTCACTTTGAAACATATAGAGTTGCAAACAGGCGCGGATCTACCATGGTGGAGAAACCGGATTTCGCCCCCCCCCCCCTCCAGGACTTTCTGACTTACCTTCACTTCGAGTGTGCAACGGAGACTGCTGTCCGAAAATCGTAGTCCAGAAAATTTGGCACTTCTAGTTTTGGGCAATTGACTCTATCTTCCTTGGAGATAGAGTCTGCACCTATTGCTGGGAACTTCTTGACCCTAAATGCGGTTAGGGTATACTAAGGTAGAAATGACCCCGTCCTGGCATTTGAAAATGAGACCCTCTGTACCTGAATTAAGCCCTGATGATCTGACAAAAGCAAAAGTGTGCTTCTTCGACAAGGACTGTTTTTCTACATTTCTGTGAAAACTTCAGTGCATTTTCTTGTGGAGTAGCTGTTGGTGGAATTTTTCAACTTCTGATTTCTTCACTTCGGCTTTCAGAAGTGAAGCATCTCCATGGGGTAATGCACTTTCCTCACTTCTGATGTTAGCACTCAGATCAAGGGTCTCAGCCGCCTGCTTCGCGGCTTTGTGAAGAAACGCTCCTTTGCCAATCATCTCGTGATTCCTGACCATTTTGAGGAGAGAATCTTTTCCATTTGCAACGATGTAAGCTGTACGTAGAACAATTCGGTTATGAAGACATTAGAGTTTCAGAAGTCCGCGTCCGCCTTAACAGCGTGAGGTGTATAATCACGGAACAGACGAATTGATATGCAAGCTTTTATGCATATGCATGATCTCACGTGTTGTGATATCAAAGGCATTAAGCTCGTTCTTCGTCCAGTGAACCACCCCAAACGAGTAGAGTAGAACCGGAGAGCAAGCATGTTAGTCGCAGGCACCTTGTTTAACGCCCATAGATTTGAAGACCAAATCTGCAGAAGAAGAGGTTTGTATCTGCTTTGGAGAGACTCTTTGACTGATGTTACGTCCTGAATACGCCAACAATCTTTCCCTTCTTCAGATGAATTTTGGCACATTTATCCAATCCAAAGTCTATCCCAATCTCTCCTGTGTACTTCTTGACGATATTTATTCGAAAAATACCAAAAAGTGACTTTTTCCCATGCATTTTCCCATGCAAATTTCAAGTCCCAACAGGCACCATATAAAATCAAAATTTTGAAAAAAGAAAAAATAGGACCTTTATTTTTTTGGATTTCGAAACTTTTTGGGGGGATCGTTTGCATTTATTTAAAAGTCGCCATTTTGGACCACCCTAATGACACAACCGCTATAATAATGATGTACTTCTTAGATTCCTTGTATTAATCCTGAAATTGTAAGAAATACTCTTCATTTAATATTCGTCCCAAATGATGCCAGTCTTGATGAAGATCATGCAGGAAATCCAGAACTATTAACCTCAGTTATCTCAGAGCCAAAAGTTCCAAACCCGCGAAGGCGATCCCCTCACTCGTTGCCAGCTACTATATGCTATAGTATATGCCATACTATATGCTATATGCTACAAATACATACTCTATTCTAGCTAATAGTTCGCAGACACATATTTTAACAATGAGCTACACAAAAAATTAAAAAAAGTAAGAGCTACTATAATTAAATGACCATATTTCCCTGCTGGGAAAAGCGACTCAGCTGAAATATAGACTCTTCGGAGGGACCAAAAATGATGTAATTCATATCCCCCTGGCCTGGAGGAAGGCCCAAACTAACACGCTCAAAGAAACCGTGCTTCACATTCACAACCCACTGGAAGATTCCACCCCATCCTCGCGAGATGTTGACCTGTACATATGTGCCCGGCCCTAACTCTAGTGACTAAATTTATGTAACGCCTGGGTAAACTAAGGCCACGAAACTAAGGCCACGAAACCAAGGCCTAGGCGTCTTAACGTTAACCCGTGAAAAATTGTTACCCCTAATCCCGCCAGTCCTACGTTAAGGCCAACACAACGCTGCGTAGAAGTTAAAATTTCGTTGACAGGCCTCCCGAAGGTCACGTATTGGAAGGCCTTTTAAGGCTGTGACAGGTATTCTAGAGGCCTGCTTAGCGACACGGAGCGCGAGTCAAAAAATTTAACTGCATTTCTTATGCGCGACTCTATTACGAACCTCATCGCATAAAACAGTGCATACAGTTCCGCGGAGAGAAAATACGTGTGGTTTCGCATCCGAACTCCAAACCTACAATTCCTAGAAGGAATGTAGTATCAGCAGCTCACCACCCCCAGGGGCGGATCAACCGATCTATCTGTGTAGACACATGTTGCCCCGGGGAAGAGTCGACCAACAAATTCGCCGAACAGTGGCCGGGGAAACACACAATTCTTGAAGGTCTCGCCAGTTTTCAGGTCAACAGAGATCTTTGCCAGCAAATCGCTCCAAGGATCGTCGAAGTAACCTGGATGCGAAGAGCAATTCATGGCCCCTGCAAATGCGCTCATGGCTTTATACGCCGATATGAGACAACATTTATCCAGCTTAACCTTAAAGGTCCTTAAACAAACCACAGCGGCCAAATCCTCTAACTTCCTCGCTAAAGGGCTCTTATTCCAGTAGAAGTTACAGAGGATGAACCTATTCGCCAACATAGACCTACGGAATGATAGGGGAGTCTTGGAAGCAATATGGACTGTGTCCTAGATTCTCAGGGCCGTCGCGCTAGCCCTAAAAAAAGGGGAGCTTCCCACTTCAAGCACGCTCTAACCAATCCCATATGGACTGTAAGCAAGAGGGAGGGAGAGGCAACCGAAGAGATTCTCGCAATAACCCGAAGTATATTGACGGCTCTGGAGGATTCAGCAGCGAAAGCCCCAATATGAGGCATTTAGGACATTATTCCATCAAGAGTTATGCCGAAGTAGTTGAGGGTAGGCTGACACGGAACGACTGTTTCGTCAATGGTAATATAAATGTCCTGGATCCTCAACCTACCTCTAGAAAAGACGCACAGCTGCGACTTTGGGAGGTGAGATGGAGAACCCCAAAGTTGCAAGCCAGGGGGATAATTTGTCAGATGCTAATCTTAGGAGGTCAGATGCCTTTTGAATAGACCCACCCGTGACGTACAGGAGCAAATCATCCGCACACTTAAGGGCCAATTTGGAAAGGAGCGGAGAGAGAACTCCCCCCTGGGGAACCCCCACCCCGCAAGCTCTCGAATTGCTATCATGCCCCTTCTTCTCAGTTCCATCCATCTAGTACTGCTACGTTGCCGTAACATTACAATATCCTAAAGCCTAAATTAACCTATCTGGGTGAAGGCTAGTCTGGTTTTCTTGGGTCCTTCTTATATTTTGAAATTGGCCTGAGTAAACTCCCCTCCTGGCCATAAACTAAATCCCCAAGAAAACCAAACCGGTACGTACACCCTATTTCGGTTTATTATGAGGAACTCTCTTTTTCGACTATTTTCAAATATTCGCAGAACATATTACTACAAATTACTGTTTTGTAACCCTTTTACCTGTTACCTTTTTATTTTGGAAGAATGTCAAAACGTGTTTTCTGGTCGTTCAAAATTTTATTTAACCCAATAAAATATATAATTGATGCAATCTCTATTTAAATTTGAAAATGTTTAATATTTCAGCTAATTAGTCATCAATACAGAAAGCATTGAAATTTTCGCTTTTTTTGCAATGTCTTATTGTCTTCATATAAAATTGAAAAAACAATTGCATCGAGAGTTTCAGTTATGTACTTTATGGTTTTAAAAATGATTTGAATTAGAAAAATAAGTGTCTATGTACTTTTTGTGCTGTTATCTCTTCTACAAATTTTCGTCTCTTCTTTTGGCAACCATCACTACTTTGGAGAACATCTAATTTGTTTAAATATAACAAAAGAATGAACAATTGTGCATGAAATGAGTTATTTATAAAAATGAAATGTAGTTTATAATCTATTTCTTTGTTCTCAAGCTTGTTTACTCTTCATATAATAATCAACAATTATTTTATCATTTGAATGGTTTTTTTTTGAAGCTCGGAATGACCTAATCATACAGCATTAAATCATTTGGCGTTATCGTTTCGTTTGACCCTTTACTTTGTACAGTGTCTTTATCTACACCACAGGAAAGTGTATTAACTATACTATGTGGTGGGCAAATATAGATTTTATCTCGGTAATAAAGAAGAAAAAATTAGTAGGTGCACAAAACTGAGCAGTAACAGATAAGCACCTCGTTTAGTCTTCCAAAATCTGGAAATTTTATTGGTCTGGTATCAGATTTAAAAAACAAAGTTTCCTCTTGACCAATTTTGAATTATATCTGATATCAAGAGGCTTTGTGTGCGATTACCTCCAGTCATGTATTGTGGTTTCTTATATCTATTCGGATTATATAGCAATTTGTAGATATAACAAGTTGATAAATGAACCAATCGATTTCTGCTAGCTTTTAATTCGAAATATTCGACATCTTTTGGAATTTTCAACCCTTTTTGGATAAGAGCATTTTGTAAGGAATGAATCATCAAACTAAAGGTTTCTAACGTTTTTGTGGTTGGTGAACTTCAATCTGGCATCGAATATATGAAAATTTATACATATTGAAAACTAGGCTTCCTTTCAAATTAAGTATCGTTTTTAGAGCGTCCTTTTTTTTAATCCATTATGCGTACTGTTTTAATTTGCTGACTAAATCTTAATATGCGAAATAATGCGAATTTGATTAGAGAAAACTAATATAGATAGTTAAGATTAGTACAAAATTACTAATTCAAGTAGTCAAAATATTTACTCATTCAGAAGTTGGAAATTCATAAATGCTTAGCGAAAATATATGTTGGCGTCTGCATGTCAAGGGCTATTATGGCCGGTTCTAGTTTAGGAGATATTCGCGTTTTTCTAAGTTCAGGTCAAAATTATTATTTTGGAAGTAGGCGTGGAATGATAATTGATTTCTTAAATTTCGACCTCAAAAATTCCGCGGTGACTTGTTTTTCAACTTAGAGGGTTCATTTAGGGCTTGAAATACCGTGAAATATTCCGGCTATATGCCTCTATACATAACTTTATACCGGCCATAAGGGTCCTTTTCATGCGGATGCTCACATATATGGATTTATGAAGGGCTGTATACATTAATTGAAGAAAGGTTATAGAAATGAAAAACGTTAAAAATAGAAAATTGTAATGAAAGAACGCGATTGTAAAACATTTTTAACTTTATTGAAACAATGAGAAGGCAGTGTTGTGAAACTTGTAAATACGAGACTATATGAGCTCCTCAACATATATAGCTATAAAATGGAAGAATAAGAATTGTTTACTCACTTAATTTATTTTACCTTATTTTATTGACGCACTCACAAGAAACACCACGTAATTCGATAAAACACAATAGCACACCTGAGATATGTTGAGTCATTCACTTCACGTTAAAAAATATCATATCAAAAACAATTTGCAAGAAAAGTTCCCCTGCATGTAAAAATATTAACATGGAATTCCATGAGGATACTGCCTAGAAATAGACCGGCTTACAAGATATCTGCAGTTAAAAATAGGCACTGACTAGTACTACGGAATTTCCTGCAAAACTAACCGGCCAAGTATACCGCTAGGGCTAGTATTTCAGAATTTTCTGTAACGTTAGCCCTAAACAATTGATTAGTAACCGAGATCAGTAATGAATTAGATATTATTTTCAGATTGACATTATTAGAATACACTTTTGATTTTTTTACTATTTTCGCGTAGCTCATTAATCTGTAATTTTGAAGTACATAATTTTGAGGATAGATTCAAATTCAGCGAACTGAAAAACCTTTAGAAAGTGAGATCCACGTAAATCGTATCAATTTTTTCATGTAGTTCACGATATTTGACCATCAAAAAAATGAAAAACCTTAGAAACTAAGTTTCAAGCTAACCGCATTATTCTTCATGATGATGCAACAATTTTTCGATTTTTTAAATTTTAACAACTACCGTATTTGCCCTACTCTCTTGGATTTTTGAACTTTGAAGTTAAATTCAAATTCAGTAAGGACAAAAGCTCAGATACACAAAGATTCATAAAAATTTTGTTCTGAAAGGATTAAAAGTAGCATTTATTCTTACAGTTATAATACTTGTATCATAAATACTGTGTAATAATAAAAAAATTGAAATTCCTAATAAGGTTAACAAACTGCGATGAAAAATTGAAATTTACTAAGGATTTATTGATCGGAGCTGCAAGCTCCGCATACCAAGTTGAAGGAGGCTGGAATGCGAGTGGTAATATTGTCACCGATTGCACTAATACATACAAGAATTTGAATATTGAAACAGCACCTTTTCGGACCAAAAACGACAACTCAATTTTCAACGGATTTTGATATTTCTTTTGAAAATGATCATAAGACGCCCAGACGTAACTTGTAACTGCGAATTTTTTATTTTGCCTAAAGCAACATCCTTTATTTGATAAGAATGGCAAGTGTTGCAAAATTACTTTTCAAGTGTGCCGCTGCTCTAAAAATTATCAAATGCAATAAAAAAGGGTTTTTGCATAAAATTTAAAATTAATTAATATACGACTACGATTAGTTAAAAATAGCTGCAATGTTTGCTAATTTCACAACAATCTTCTTTTATTTAAACAATTATAATGATCGAATTTTTCTGTTAAACTTTGCAAATTGATAATAACTGTTAATTATATTTAAGGTTGTATGTAAAAAAATCGATCTCTGCTAGAATTTTTTAAAAAACGAGCTATATTTAAATAGAATGATTATTTATATGCTAAATTCATTTCAAAATTTTCAACTGTACCGATGCGGAGATAATTAATGTCAAAATTGACTACTTTAACACGTAATTCGTGGGCAGAACATAGGCACTCTCCACAATTTAATTTGTAGTAATTAAACGCTCTCGTACAGAAATTTAAATAATGTCGGTATTTGTGCTGCTTGAAAATACAAATTTTCAGAAAAACATCCAATTTTTCCACCGTGTAGTTTCATAGATAATCTGAAGAAAAACATTGAAATTTTAGTCACTTTCAAAGGGATAAACGAAACAGTATCGCGAACCGGCAACACTACGAGTCTGCCGCTGGCATAGTAGTGGTGACTGTACGTATACACACATACTACGAATTCTAAGATAGTAGCGCACTGACATTTTCACCATGCGGGGCCGCGAAATTTTTTAACATAGCATGACTCGACGGCGCCTTGCAAGACTCTGCTACAGTCGAACCTGGATTTAGCGCCGGCTTTGGGGCTAACCTTGACGGTAAATCCAGAGACTCGGAACTATTTTGTCTCTCCCCTGTTTTATTACACTCCTGTTTCTCTCTCTCTCTGTTCTGTCACGCCTGAGTGCACACCGCACATCCCCCCGCAAACGCCTCTCACGTAACCCGACGGCGCGACGTCAATTATCGGAAGGGCAAAATCCAGGGGAGCTGAATCCAGGTTTCACTGTATTTATACGTGGATGGAACTTGCATACAACCTTAAGCAATTCCTATCAAAAAAGAACATTTCGATTTTTTTCAATTAATGGTCTCATGTTTGAAAGGAATCAACTGAAAATATCTTATTGATGACTGTTTTTTGTCATATTTTTTTAATTGATAGAAAATTTTAATTATTTCAACAACTTTTATGAACAAATATATATTTTTACCCTTTCTCATGAATAGGATTAATTATTTTCACAGAATCAACCAAGAATATCTTGACATTGACTCGTTGCTGTCATATGTTCTACAATTACAAAAACTTTTAATTATCTTAACCATTTTTATAACTGAATGGTAATTTTTCCCCCTGTTTCCTCAAACGGGCTTCTTTGCGTAATTGACTAAAAAATGCAGGTATTCATAGATCTTTGCAGAATTTCATAGACTCTTGGTTATAGAGTTAACTGATTATTAATTTATTATTATTAGGTACGTTATTTAGAAGTCAATCGAAAATCTGAATAATATACTCTATAAATTGTATGCATAACTGAAAAGCATGAATGCTTTTGGTGCTGCTATTTTATGAAATCATATTATAATGATCAATACTTCAGCATCTCAACTTCGACGATGTAACAGTTGCTGCATTTTTTGTTTTGTTTTATATTGTACGTTTTAAAGTTACCCCCTACTTTGAAGCTGCTTATTCTACTAGCTCCTGAAGATATTTTCATTCTATTTTGCTTCTACACAGGTTTCAGCCCCTACATTGAAGCTCTTGCCTCTACGTTCTTGAGTTTTACTACTAACATATCCTTTAGACAGTTTATGAGAGCGTCCGTATAAGTAGTTTTAAGTTGTTTTAAGTGGTTTTGAGCAAAAGGAATTTAAAAGTGCACCAAAAGAATATTATTTGACGACAGATTAATAAAAGTTGAGTGAAACGAGTACATTGTGACATTTTGTATATGGTTCATAACATTTGCGTCTTCATTTAACAACAAATGGCAATTTTCATTTTAAGTTGCATAACACTAAGGATTTGTTGACGAATAAAATATCCAAAGCCATTTTGTACATTCATTTATTCAATAAAAGATACACGTTGTTTTCAACGCTTAATGAGAAATCGTTGTTGAATGATTATGCAAAATAACTTGAAATATTGCGCAAATGTCGCTATATTTTCGTCTTGTTCTACTTTTGTTAATCTTTCTTCAAATAATTTTATTTTTTACAGGAAGGTAGAACATGGAGCATTGAAGTAGAAGAAAAACTGAGCCCCTATTCTGACGCTTCAAGTGGAAGATTTGCAAATTTTTGCCCATTAGAGCGCCAAAGTAGGGGCAAAAATCGAATTGAAATAGCCTCTACTTTAAAACCTTAGCCGCTACAAATGACAGCGTGAAGAGCGTCAAAGTAGGGCCTTTATTTCGACTCGGGAAGTCACATATGCGGCAAGTCACATTGTGGCATCTCTTATTCGGGAAAATTTGAAGTTCAGAAAAAATGTTCAAAAGCGCGGGAAGACACTCCTGTCACAAAATAATGTATTTGCACATCTAACCCTTTCCAACGTCCCGTGGCGTGTGGGAAAACACCGATATGATTGGTCACAGAAATAATTTACGTTCCCCACTACTTTTTGCTAATTTTTTGTAGACACACATTTTTTCGAATGAGAGATGTCGCAATGTGAGCGCGCCTATAGGACGAGCATCTTTTGGATATCGCGCCTAGCACCCGACAATACATTCACCTCGCACTACACGCTCGGATATTTTCTCGCCTCGCTCTTTCCATCTGGAAATACACCATTGGTGTAGTACTGGCACAGTACATATTGCCGAAGTCCCAATACTGGGCATCGGTACTGGGCCAGTACTGGCTGGTAATACTCCGCAGTACTGACGTGCCGCAATAGCGTTGAACTGCACACCAGTACTGGTTCTGCACTGGCAAACCGCTGGCGTACGAAAATGCTGGACATAATTTTCAAAATGATAAGAAATCATTTAATTTTTTTAGGAACATCCATTCATCATCATACGACTGGATATCGTCCACATATTATTTAAAATTGCAAAAGTGTAATCTTCAAACTTTTTGTTTAATTTTAACATAATATATTGCTTTACACTAAAAATATAACAAAAAAGGTATTCAAAGAATAAATAATAAACGATTGCGAGTATTTTGTCTATAAATGTTAATGGTTCTGCTTACAACGAATACATATATTACATTTTTAAACATTATATTACAAATAAAGTTTTTATTACTACAGGGTTTCGAAACTACATCTATACCTGAATCTATCGCTTAGCAGTCGGTAGACCTAACTATTACTCTATATCTACATAATTGAAAGTCAATGAAAAAACGATAAGCCTAAGCTCAAAAAATTTAAAACAACAATTTTTTATTTTTTTTTCTCATTGATTTTTTTATTATTATACGACATCATATAGATGTAAAATAAATGAACTGTTAACAGGAATATAAATAAAATAATTTTCAAATAAATAATTTATATGGATTACAATTTTTTTTTGTAATATATATATATTTAACGTTTAAGCCCATTTTAGAACTTTTGATAATGACATTTCATGTCATTATTATTTACTAACAAATTATTCATTATTATCTATTAACAAATTTTTAATCAACTTTTGTGTAACGTTTTGCTTTTTAGGTGTTTCAGACTATTTGACAAAGAATAACCCTTACGTCAAATGTAATTTTTTCTGAACATTTACAATTTACCATAGAGATGGGACGTAGAATTTTCTTCCTTAATAAAAAACAGAAAAAAATTGTTTTTGCGGTATTTGTATTTATAGTTTCTCGAAGCTTTAGAACGCATGAACCATATTATTGTACGTATTTTTTTTATTTTTCAAATATTTATACTGTCGTCATAGTACTGCCCCGATCGTGGAGCCAACCATCTGCCAGTACTGGGCGAATTGCCGATTATCTGTACTGGCGGACTACTGAATTTTCCATCTGGGTTCGCGCTTGTATAATGCATTTACAGAAGCTCACTTAAAGATATTACTAAATTGTTAGAACTTCTACTTTTAAAAAGATCATTAAATTTGTTTTGCTTCTTGATTAAAAAGAAATTCAATTTACTTGAGGCTCCATCGGCCTTAAGGAACACGTTCTCATGAGAATACTCGCGCTTTACGCTCAATTATTTATATGTATTGTAACAGTAAATTTCTCCGAGAAACTTACCGTCACTCAGTTCACGCCCATTACCTAAAAATTCCCTACTACAAAAACAAATACTTTATTTGGGGGTTAGGCGCCAGGCGCACATGCGCCAACCACACACTCAAAAACTCAATAGACTGGGCGTGGGCCAGGTGGTTGCCCGGGCTGGCTTCAGCCCTCTGGTTGAAGTTGTTGGTAGAGGGGGTGGTTCAACTTATTTGTGGAAAACTTTTAGCACAAATGCGTCTCTTACTCGGAAATAATTCTGAGCCAGGGAGTACTATAAAAAAAATAGGTGTTAACATTTATTCAACCTATTCAACCGCATAAATATTTTCATTATTACGCGTTAAATCATCATAAAAACGATAAAATAGTTAATTAGCGAGAAGGCTAATTCGTTATGCCGACATTCCAAGGGCTTGATCGAGAGCATACTATATGGAAATGCTAACGAAAGCGAGGCTAACCTCAAAAAATTTATTACAAGCAAAAATCTCCTAAAGTGAGGTTAAATTCTCGACAGCAAAAAGAAAAGGCTAGAAAGAAATTTGATCTCAATAGTAATCCAAAATTTAAACACGAGGCCAACATGGCGTCCTAAAATAAAGCGATAACAAGCGAAAACTCTACCGAGTATCAATCATTAAAAGAAAAATGACCAGCAAGAGCAACCAAAGAGGCGATAATTATTATTACCGATGTTTCCACCTACGATAATCAAACGTTAGAGTGAATAAAACCTTAGACATTGAAGACTCGAGAAGTTCCTCGTGTTCAGTTTAATACTCCCCAAAACGATACTTTAAAAATAAGCTCAATCATCCGAGCATGAGGATCCGCAAGGATCCATAGCTTCGCAGGCATATTTCAGCGGACCTTACCTCAACCAGGAAGTTAAAGTAACCCTAATTAAGTTACATTAAACGTGGTACTGCGCGATAGCAAAAATCAAGAGAGTCATCTCGTCTCCTTTGAGCGAGTTTCCATTGCGCGGCGCTGATTGGCTGCTTGCTCGACGCGGCCGTGGAATTGGTCAGTTTGAATGTAGCTCGTTCGTCTCTATATTTTTGTGCCCTTCTGGTAGAAGATGCAGAAGCGGCTCAACTTATAATCCGTAACTAAATCAAAATATCTACAGAGTAGATCCATAGCATTTCCGGTAAATGAGGAAGTTCTCTCCTCACGCTGGAGCGAGTTTCCGCATTGGAAAAACACACGACAAAAAATCTAGGACAAAACAGACCTGCTTCTCATCCTCATCGCGGGAGTCTTGAAGTAGGCTGAAATCTCGGTCCAGTGCCGTAGCGCGGAGGGCCCGTGTTAGGGGATGTGAGGACTTCCTCCCTCATAAGAATTACTGGTGCAGACCAAGGTATCGCTCCAAGGCGACTAAGTTCATTCCCAAAGCCTAGGGAAAGTGATCCGGCGTCATCCCTGGCTCTGCAGGCATCCAAGGTTTCCAGCCAGGTTCCGGGACTATTGAAGACAGAAAACGGAAAGGCGGGAACCAGAGTCAAATACGAATCTCGATTCTTCATTTTGATAGCGAAAGTGAGCAAATCCCAGTTTTCTGAAGGCCTTACAGAATTCCGAAATCCCTATTTGTCCCTCATTGAGAAAAGCGATGAGTTAAGGTCATAAATAACAAACAAAAATACCTTACGAATTAATTCTAATTCTTAAAATTAACCTAAATATGCCCTTGGAGTGCCGTGCCATGTGACGAGAGAACAGATGTCGCTTTGAACATCAAATAATAATTTGAATAATGATGCTCAAAATTTTGTCTTGTTACAGTATTTTTACAATTCTCTAATAAATTATACTATTGAAAATATTAATTGTATATTTATACACATATGTTTAAACATTTTCTGATCTGACTTTGGCTTAATCATCATTAAATAACTCTTAATTTCCGTTACGAGAATAATTAAATATTAGAGTTTTCAATTTATTGATAAAAAAAGAATGGTAATTGATAAAATTATTTTATAATGTATGTAATTATTTAATGATTAACATGCTAGTTATTGGAAAATTTTCCTGGGAAAAATTCGAGTTGAAAGGTCTTTAAAAAGTGACTGGAATAAAAAATATTTGCCTTATTAAAAAATAGTATGAGTAAATTTGTAGATCGTTTTGAGAAAAATAATTTTTCGTGTAAACATTTTGTCGTATCTCGCATAGTTTTTCTGGAAAATGAAATTGTCGATTTTTTTAAAAGCGTCATCACGATTTAAAAAAATCGTCTTACGAGAAAATAGTCTCTTAACATCTCTTCAACATTTTTTTTGTATCTCGTATAGTTGTACTGTAAAATGGAATTTTTTATATCTGTACAATTTCTTACAATGGATCTATTTTGCTCAGTCTTTCGAAAGTTTTCGTGCCTACATGATACTACAGACTATAGACTACAGACAGACTTCAGACATACAGACTACAGGTAGACAGACACCTTCGCAAACATCGTTTTATCTGACTCAAGGGGTCTCAAAACATGGAGATTGGAGGAAAACCGACGAAGTTAAATATTACATAAAACTAATACATTCTCATTAGGATAAGAATGTACAAATTATTTTTTTAAACTTGAAAACGTACAAAATGAAGAAATATTACCTCGACGATGGAGAAGATAAGGCTTAACATATGTTCACCATGATATTTTCATTTTAAAATTGTTGAAATAATTAACAGTTTTTGTCATTTTCGAAAAGTTGACAGTAATGAGCCAATGGAAAGAAATTCTTAGATGATTCCGTAAAAAAAATTGGTTATATTCATGGAAAATAGGTAAAAATTGGTATATGTTTATAAAAATTGTTGAAATATGTAATAAACATTTGCTGTTAATTTGAAAAATATGACAACGAAAAATCATTAGCAAGGCATTTTTAGTTGATTCCTAAAAAAAATGAAATTATTCATTTGAAAAAGATTGAAATGTGCATTGATTTATATAAATTGTTTAAATAATTAACAATTAATGTTAATTCGAAGAATATGACACCAAAAAGTCACTGTCAAGATATTTTTAGTCGAATTCGTATAAACAATTGAGCCTATTCGCGGAAAAATGGTAAACATGGGAATTTGTTTATGATAATTATTTGAATAAATAGAAGTTGCTGTCAAATTACAAAATATGAGAACATGAAGCCATTGAACAGATATACTCTGTTTATTTTTCGAAAACAATTGAGTCTGTTCGTTCCGACATTGTCAAACTGCGTATTTGTTTACAAAGATTGTTTAAATAAGTGAAAAAGAACAGCTAATAATAATTAATAATAATTTATTCGATAAAATTACATGTTTATGTTTACGTTAGCAAATTACAAAAATTAATGGTATTTTCTAACAGATATATACTTAAATTACACAGCCACACAAAAAAAATCTTTTTTCGGGTCTGGAGGTCAGACTATGTTTATTATATGTTTTTGGGGTCACTAAATCCGAATCCGAAGTCCAAGAAAACCCTAGCAGTTCAGGGTTTTCACGTAACCTCAAAAAACCTCATACACATTTTTTCGAGTCCGGAGTTCAGACCATGTTTATTATATGTTTTTAGAGTCGCTGAATCCGAATCCGAATCCAAAAAAGCTCAAGTACGTCAGGGTTCTGACACAAATAGAAAAAAAAATTCAAAAAAAAATTCATGAGGTTTTATGAGATTGTGTCGGAACCCTGACGTGCTGGGGGTTTTTGGACCTCGGATTCGGATTCAGCAACCCCAAAAACATATAATAAACATGGTCTGACCTGCGGACTTGAAAAAAAATATATGAGGTTTCATGAGGTTATGTCAGAACGCTGACGTGCTGGGTTTTGTTTTACTTTGGATTCGGATTCAGCGACCCAAAAAACATATAGTCAACATGGTCTGACCTCCAGACCCGAAAAAAAGATTCTTTTTTTGTGTGGCTGAGTTATTGTTCTCGGATCTAGTTATTCGCATCGGGATATTATTCCTATCTTGCTTGAGGTCAAACATGATCATGTAAGTAGGTCCGGAGTCTTACGTAATAAAATATAGTATTGAAATCCTCACATGATCGCCAGCGCCTCTTTGAGGTAAACAGCTAGTTTTTTTTCAGAGTCGTGGCATCTGGTGATGCCAAAATGTCCGCCAAAAAGTCCCTAGAGGCCACCCTGCGACCAAAAATTTGAGAATGTTCATGACGTAAACTTTGAAACTTCGAGCAAATCACTAGAAAGTGATATGCATTGTCCTTATCGGGTCCCCCACAACAAGGGAAAAATCGATCTGTGTTAAATGCGTATATTTTTGATTCATGAATAATGCGATAAGGAAAATTAGGAAACAAGCGAGTTTGTGCAATTAGCCCTGCGACGTAAATTCGTAAATTTAGCTTTAAGTGTAAATTCGCAAGTTTTAGACAGAGAATCAAGGCTAAGGTTAAGCCAATATTCCTCCAACCCTCAAATAGCAAGTACATATATCTTTCACCTGTAGGAACTAGTTGTATTTTGAGTTTGCTGAAGACAGCGCAGCGAGAACCTTCGAACGCTTAAAGTAGAGACCTGGGTACCTAGAATCAGGCATCCTTAGTACTTTTTCAGTCCATGTTAACGCCGCTTTTAGAACTGCTAGGGACAAGAGGAATTAGAACAGGACCAGGTGACTTTTCATTTTTGCATTGAAAAAAGCTACGTGCTATTTTGCCACTGGTAATTCTTGAGTATTGAATTTGACATTCATAATCAGGTATTTCATTTAGGTATAAAACTCAAGCTGGAAATAAATCTTGCAAATAGTTAAGCCACGTGGAAATATCAGTGACTCCATTCCTCGAGGTGGTAAGTTTTAAAATTATTGACAGCTCCCCAGAATTTTGGGGGTTCCTATAGGAGCGATTTTTATATTTTCTTTTAGTTAGTTTGAATAAATGACCCTGCTCGCTATCAAAGTTTGAATCAACACATTTTGCAAGTAGTTCCCTTACTTGAACTCTCAGACTATCGGATTCCGCATTAAACCATGGCTTGCTAGGGATTATGCTCTTTTTATCTGGTGCAAGTTTCTCAATCCTATTTATCTAGCTGCCCTTTGGATGGTGCAGGCTAAATTATTATTTATTTTATCAATATCCCCATGCATATCTGTAACTGCAGGGTCTTTGCGCATATAATCAACGTGAATATCAAAATAATAATTTTTCAAATTTAACGGTTCATTTGAAGGTATTGACTTCACTATTGAGTTTCCGCTTTTTAAATTTCACAGTCAGAAACTATCTACAATAGGCAGGTCATCCCAGAAAGTGACAATTTTTAATACTTCGAAGTTTCGAATTTGTACCAAAAAGTTCAAGCTACCATAGTACTATTAGTTTTTAAGTCGATTGATAATCTACTCGGGTGAATGTAAGAGGCGTTACGCGGTATAATATCCTTACTCAGTTCGCTTAAACTTCCCACCCTGCAGATAAAGTCAACCCCTAACACTATTGGACAATTAGAGCTACAAGTTTTGACCTTGATCAACACATTACTTAAAAGATCCAGACACATATTAAAGTTCAGATCTAGGTTTAAATATATTTGGCCTGAAATAGAAGATAATTCCCCTGAATGAAATTTAACAAAAATGTAGTTTTCACTTTGATCAATAATGTCATGTCTATATAAAAGTTTCTTAAACGCAATAGCGAGGCCCCACTTAGATTTACCCTTCGTATTTACTCTAGTCGCGTTGCTGTATAAAATAGTATAATTACTTAACCAAGATAAAGATTTTATCGGCACTGCTTTCATCCATGTTTTTCATAAACAAACTATCTCCCAGTTCACTAGTTCCTCGTCAAGGTCGTTGAAGTTTTTATAGCCATGCCTATACCAGAAGTAGCATGATAGGCTTCATAGCTTAAGCGTCAGGGGGCACCTCACGGGCCCCCCACCCACATTACAACAACATATTCCGGAAAAAGACTCTTGCAGTTTGTTGGGGTAGATTTCGGGATAGTTGCTATTTTTTCGCAGCGATGAGCTTCGTGTAGTTCTCTCTTGTTCTTGAGGAGTGAGAATAGCTTTCAAAGATGCCTTTTCTCGAGAGTAAGTATTACTGTTGAGTTTCTCTTTGGGAAGGCGAATTTTTTTCTATCCATCAACACGTGAAATATTCTATTGTTTTACTGCATTTCTGGATTGGGGTTCTTGTTGATCCACAGCAAACTGAACCTCGGCTTCCTCCAGAGTGTAAAATTTGTTATCTAGCTGGATGCGATAAAAAACATCTATTTTCAATTTATCGTAATCGTATATTAATTAATCTCAACTTTTATGCAAAAATAATGAATTTCAACAACTAATCATTGCAAATCGCGAAAAAATCACATTTTTCCATTAACTTATTTATAATATAATAAAAAAATTTGTTCACTCCAACATACTATACATTATTAACGTCTAGCTATTATACCAATTTAAACTCTTTTACTGAATTTCAGAATCTTTAGAGTAGTGGCACACTTGAAAAGTAATAAATTAACATAAAATTTCATTTGTTGCTAAGTAAAAAATTTTGCTTTTGATTAAATGAAAAATTAGCAGATACGCGTTATGCCCGGAAGCCTGGTTATTTAAAAAACAATACTTGAGAATCCGTCGAAAATTGAACTGCCGAGCGGTTTTTGTAAAAAAATTGCTTTTTGGCGCTACTTCAAGAAATCTTGATTTGTTACTCCTCCTGAAGTTTTCTTTTGTGCCCTTAAGAAAAAGAGTAAAAGCTTTTTTTTGTAAAATCAACAGGAAATTATTTTGTTATATTTTTAACTTTTTTAAACTGTGTTTTATTTAATATTTCGAAAAATATTGGCTTTAGGGGGAAATAATTTGTAGAAAAGTTGTATGCCTTTAAAGAATACATTTTTGTTTTGTTTTGTAGAATTTTCTCTCATTCCAACAGATTTTGCAAAAAATGACAATCCCAAATATCTGTGTTTTCCTTAGTAAGCAATTAAATAAAATACTGACTTAACGAATGCTAAATATAAAAAGACGGGCGGGACGGGAATTGTAATAATTTTGCGCAAAACATCCCTCTTTTTCAGCTCCCCTAATCTAATTTGCAACATCATTCACTTGTAGCACTTTTATAAATGAGAATTTTTTTTATTAATTTTGGATTTTTCAAAGTTATTCATAGTGGTCAGAATGCGTTTTAAGGTTAGGTTATTTTGAAGTGTTAATCATGAATAATACATGGAAGAAGAGACATTTGTAAATTTCGAATTTTCATTTTTTGGACACCTGTTGGGTTTAGAGAAAAATTCAATTTATAGAAGGGATGTATGTTTTAAAAACCAACTACTTTTCTAAGGGACACTTTTATCTTAATCCAAGGTTTTCCCAGATTTTGGAAAACAATATTTAAAAACAAGTTTAAAGTAGCAATAAAAAGTTTTTTATTGATTAGCCAAAAATCCTTCTGCAGTTTTTTTAGGACCTACATTCTGTTACATTATTAAATTTCATAACCAAAACATAAACGTTAAACACCTGTTGCATAAATGTTACTTTACTAATTTTATTATTTAATGGTTTGTATTGAGGATTATATAATGATTTTAAATGCAGCGATAGTTACAAATCTGTCTTCTGTTATGAAGGCAAAGGATTAAGTAACTGGGATTGATTAACCCACAATAAGCCATGGCTTATAGCTGACAAGAGTAATGGTGATGTTACTTGTGATTCTTTTCACAAGCACAAGGAATAAACACTACATAAATAAGGCTTGGCATGAAATGTCCTGTAAATTATAATTGAAATGTGATCTTGATGACTATATTTTTTGTTGAGAAGCTCACATTTATCAGGTTATATATATAAACTAAAGGTTAACAACCACCGCAGGGTCCCACTGGGAGTAACTGTCATCTAAAAAAATGACATCGTTTTTGGTTAAAACATTTTTTTAATTGAAAATTTTACTATTTCAGTTGAAGGTTCATCATTTCAGTTAAAAGTTCATTTCTCTGGTGAAAATTTAATTAATTTATTTAAAAATCGTTCTTTTTTTGTTGAAACAATTTTACTATTCCAGTTGAAGATTCATCATTTTAGTTAAACTCTGGTGAAAATTTAATTGATTTATTAAAAAGTCGTTCTTTTTTTGTTGAACAATTTTTTAAACTGAAAATTCCACTATTCCAGTAGAAGATTCAGCATTTTAGTTAAAAATTCATTTTTCTGATGAAAATTTAACTAACTGACTTAAAAATCGTGCTTTTTTGGTTAAAAAATTGTTTTAACTGAAAATTTTACTATTTTAGTTGAAGATTCATCATTTTAGTTAAAAGTTCATAACTCTGGTGAAAATTTAATTAATTTATTTAAAAATCGTTCTTTCTTAGTTGAAAAAATTTTACTATTCCAGTTGAAGATTCTTCATTTTATTTAAAAATTAATTTCTCTGGTTCAAATTTAACTAATTAATTGAAAAGTCGTACTTTTTGGTTGAATAATTTTTTTAACTGAAAATTATATTATTCCAGTTGAAGATTCGGCATTTTAGTTGGTGAAATTTAACTAATTTATTTAAAAATCGTTCTTTTTCAGTTTAAACAATTTTACTATTCCAGTTGAAGATTCGCTATTTAAGTTAAAAATTAATTTCTCAGGTGAAATGTAACTAATTTATTTTAAAGTCGTTCTTTTTTAGTTGAAACCATTTTTTTAACTGAAAATTATATTATTCCAGTTGAAGATTCATCGTTTTAGTTGGTGAAATTTAACTAATTTATTTTAAAATCGTCATTTTTTAGTTGAAACAATTTTTTTAACTGAAAATTTTATTATTTCAGTTGAAGATTCATCATTTCAGTTAAAAGTTGATTTCTCTGGTGAAAATTGAACTAATTCATTATAAAATCGTTGTTTTTTTGTTGAAAAAATTTTTTAACTGAAAATTTTACTATTTCAGTTGAAGATTCATCATTTTAGTTAAAAATTCATTTCTCTGGTGAAATTTAACTAATTTATTTTGAAATCGTTCTTTTTTAGTTGAAACCATTTTTTTAACTGAAAATTTTATTATTCCAGTTGAAGATTCATCATTTTAGTTGGTGAAATTTAATTAATTTATTTCAAAATCGTTCTTTTTTAGTTGAAACAATTTTTTTAACTTAAAAT
Source organism: Andricus grossulariae (assembly GCA_011634705.1). NCBI lineage: Eukaryota > Metazoa > Arthropoda > Insecta > Hymenoptera > Cynipidae > Andricus > Andricus grossulariae. The sequence goes on along the minus strand of JAABKJ010007545.1, from coordinate 86,560,170 downwards.
GTTATTATTTCAGTTGAAGATTCATCATTTTAGTTGATGAAATTAAATTAATTTATTTTCAAATCGTTCTTTTTTAGTTGAGACAATTTTACTATTCCAGTTGAAGATTCATCATTGTAGATTAAAAGTCATCACTTAGGTGGAGAATGGAACATGTCTGTTGAAAAATCGTTTTTTTTTTACTGTTGACAATTAATTTTGTAACTAAAAATTGATTTGCTCTAAATTTTAATATTGAAGACAGAAATGGATTTAAAATCGCGGATAGAAATTAACTCTTTAAAAACCAGTAAGGAACGAGCCGCGGTTGAATGTACTGCTGGGGCGATTATACTTATCTGATGAAAATCGCCTTTCGCTGGAGAATTCGTGAGCCTCCTCATAAATTTTCCAATTGAAAGTGTCGTCGTCGTTGCATATTTTATCTCCTCGCGGTGATGAGTCTTGGACTTTGGAATCTGTAAATTAATAAACGATCATAGTTTTATTGAAGGGACAGTAGAGTCGGTGTCTCTGCATAGACAGTCTCGCAGTCAGCTCTCGAAGACTCTTTCCACCTCCTCATTTAATTATTTAATTAATTATTTATTTAACTAATTAGTTTTAAAAATTGCAGTGTAAAAGTGGTTGGAGATGAAGGTTAAGGTCCTGGACGGGGGTTTTTCCACCCAATTGTCGAACCACGTGGGCGAGAGGATCGACGGTGATCCACTCTGGACGGCCAAGTTTTTGGTGACGGATCCCCATGCAGTTCTCTCGACTCATTTGGATTTTTTGAGGGCCGGATCGGAGATTATTCAGACGAATACTTACCAGGCGACAGTCACGGGATTTGTCAAGTATTTGGATATTTCTCCGAGAGAAAGTTTTGCCCTCATTCATGATGCTGTGGATCTGGCCAAAAAAGCTGTGGCAATCTACACTGAGGAAAATGAAGATGCTTGTGTGGTGATTTATTGTGATTTCATTATATTCATCATTAATCTTTTATTGCAAAGTGAACAGCGAAAATCAAGGATTTTATAGCGAAAAAAAGGGTACTATATAGTAAATTCATTTTTAAATAAATATATTACATTTTCAACAAAATATAGGAATTTCTAACTCAATAGTTGAATTTTCAACTTAAAAAGATCAATTTTCAATAATGTAGTTACGTTTTTAACTAAAAAAGATGTATTTTCAACCAAAAATGGAATAGTTAAGTTTTCAACTAATATGGGGAATCTTCAAATGGAATAGTTGAATTTTCAATAAAATAGTTATATTTTTAATTAAAAAAGATATATTTTCAACTAAAAATGGAATAGTTAAATTTTCAAATAAGGTCATAAATTTTCAAATGAAATATAATAGTTGAATTTTAAACCAAAAAAATAAATGTCCATCTAACACGATGAATTTTCAAGTATACATAATTTACATTATATATTACATAATACATTAATTTCCAACTAAATAGTTGAATTTTCATCTAAAAAAAAATCAATTTTCAATAAAATATTTATATTTTTAACTAAAAAAGATATGTTTTTAACCAAAAATAGAATAGTTAAATTTTCAACTAAGGTGATAAATCTTCAAACGAAATAGTTGAATTTTAAACCAAAAACCAATTATTAATTTCCATCTAACATGATCAATTTTCAAGAAAAAAAGATAAATTTTCAACCAATAATTGAATAGTTAATTTATCAGTTAAAAAAATTAATTTTCATCAAAAGAGATGAATTTTTAATAAAATGGGTCAATTTGTAACAAAAAGTTTAAATTTCAACCATGCACTGGAATTTTCCACAAAAAAGATGAATTTTCAACAAAATACATTAATTTCCAACTAAATAGTTGAATTTTCAACTTAAAAAAATCAATTTTCATTAAATAGTTAAATTTAAAAAAAAATATATATATTTTTAACAAAAAATAGAATAGTTGAATTTTCAACTTGAAAAAATCAATTTTCAATCAGGTAGATACTTTTAACTAAAAAAATGTATTTTTAAACAAAAATAGAATAGTTAAATTTTCAACCTCACAAATGAATCTTCGAATAAAATAGTTGAATTTTAAACCAAAAAAAGATAAATTTTCAACCAAAAATTAAATAGTTAAATTATCAGTCTAAAAAATTAATTTTGAACAAAAGCGATGAATTTTCTACTAAATAATGGAATAATCAACTGGATTCGTTAAATTTTTAGTTTAAAAAATTAATTTGCAACAAAAAGAAATGAATTTTCAATAAAATGGGTCATTTTGCAACACAGAGTTTAAATTTCAACCGAGCACTGGAATTTTCTACAAAAAATATGAATTTTCAATTAAATAGTTATATTTTTAATTAAAAAAGATATATTTTTAACCAAAAATAGAATAGTTAAATTTTCAACCACAGAAAAAATATAAATTTTCAACAAAAATTAAATAGTTAAATTATCAGGCTGAAAAATTAATTTTTAACAAAAGCGATGAATTTTCTACTGAAATAATGGAATATTCAACTAGATTTCGTTAAATTTTTAGTGAAAAAAATTAATTTTCAACAAAAGAAATTAATCTTTAAGAAATTAGTTGAATCTTCAACCAAAAAAGATGAATCCGCAAAGTAAAATATAATTATATTTCAACCGAAAAATCTGTTAATTTTAAATCAAACACAGTTGAATCCACGACCAAAGCAGATTATTTTTCAACCAAAAAATTGCATTTTTAAACAAAAGAATAAATTTTCTGTAAAATTTTTACTAAACAATTTATTTTCAACCAAATAGTTGAATTTTCTATGAAACTGTTAAAATTTCAAGCCTAAAATATGAATTTTTAACAAAATATATGAATATTTAAACCGCAGAGTCGAGTTTTCTACAAAACTGTTGAATTTTCAACGAAAAAAAATATATTTTCAACCAAATAGTTAAATTTTCAATCAAATATTCGAATTTTCTATCAAACTGTTGAAATTCCAAGCTGAAAAGGCGAATTTTGTACAAAACATTTAAAATTTTAAACCGAAAATATGAATTTCCAACAAAGAAGTTAATTCTCAAACAAATAGTTGAATTTTCAAAAAAGTAGTTAAATTTTGAACAAAATAGATTAATTTTTAAGGACATAGTGGCATCTTTAACCGAATAAAAATTAAATTTTTACCAAAAGAGGTTAATTTTTAAACAAAAAATTAACATTTTCAATAAATAATTGAATTTTCAACAAAGAGAAAGTATTTAATCAAGAAAGAAAGAAAAATTCCACCAAATTGTTACATTTTCATTTTTTTTTAAATCAACCAAGAAAGAATTTGCAGTCAAGAAAGAAAGAAAAATTCAACCAAATTATTGATTTTTCAAGCAAAAAAAAAAAAATTAATTTTAAACCAAGAAGATTAATTTTCTACAAAAAAAAAATTTTAAACAAAACACATGAATTTTCAAAAAAATAATTCAGTTTTCAACCAAAAAGATGCATTTAAAAATATGAAGCTGAACTTTCTACAAAAACAAAAAACGAAATTTCAATAAAACACATGCATTTTTAACTAAATAGTTATTTTTCAACTTATAAAGGAGAAAATTCGGACTAAAAATATGAATTTTCCATTAGAAAAAAATTAATTTTATACCAAAAGACGAATATCCAACCAGTTTAATTAAACAAAAAATAGTAATTTTTAACAAAATAGTTTGAACCTCAACTAAATAGATGAATTTTCAATCAAGAAAGATGAATTTTTAATCAAATAATTGCATTTTCAGCTAAAAAGGATATTTTTTGAACCAAAAATGAAATCGTTCAATTTTCACTTACAAAAATTAATTTTTAACAACAACAAAAACGAGTTTTCTACCAGCTGATTCAACCAGAAAGACAAATTTTCAACAAAATAAAACGATTTCCAACTAAATAGTTGAATTTTCAACTTGAAAAAAATCAATTTTCAATAAAATAGTTATATTTTAACTAAAAAAGATATATGTTTAACCAAAAATAGATTAGTTAAATTTTCAACTAAAAAGTGATGAATCTTTAAATGGAATAGATGAATTTTAAAGCAAAACGATTAATTTCCATTTAAAATGATGAATTTTCAACTCAAAATGAGTCATTTTCAACCAAAAATTGAATAGTTAAATTATCAGTTAAAAAAATTGATTTTCAACAAAAACGATACATTTCCTACTAAAATAATGGAATGTTCAACTGGATTCTTTAAATTTTGAGTTAAAAAAATAAATTTTCAACAAAAAGAAACGCGTTTTCAACGAATTGGGTCAATTTTCAGCAAAATCCATGAATTGTCAATTAAATTAATGAATCTTCAACCAAACAGATGAATTTTTAATAAAAAAGACTTTAACTTTCAACCAAGCTGTTGAATTGTTTTCAACAAAAGAGATAAATTTTCAATTAAAATTATTAATCTTCAACTAAAAAAATTAATTTTTATCAAAAGAGTTTAACTTTCAACCAAGCAATTGAATTCTCAATAAAAAAATATGTATTTTCAGATAAACTGGTGAATTTTCAACTGCAATATTTCACTTTTCAATCAAAAATATGAATTTTTAACAAAATACATGAATTTTTAAGAAAAACTTGTCAATATTCAACTGAATTATTTAAATTGTCAAATAAAAAAATTAATTTTCAACCAAAAATAAAAACGAATTTTCTAAAAAATAGGTCAATTTTCAACAAAAAAGATGCATTTTCAATTAAATTGATGAATCTTTAACTCGAATAGTTCAATTTTTAACCAAAAAAATGTTTCTATAAAAAAGACAAATTTTCAACATAATACATGAATTTTAAAACAAATACTTGAATTTTCATTAAAAAATTGAATAGTTTAATTTTCAGTTTAAAAAATTAAATAGTTTAATTTTCAATAAAATACCTGAATTTCCAACCAAATACTTAAAATTTCAAGTAAAAAAAAAATCAATTGTCAACAAAAAATTGAATAGCTTAATGTGCAACTGAATTAGTTAAATTTTCAGTTAAAGAATTAATTTTTAACCAAAAAATAAGAATTAAAAAAAAATAGATAAACACTTGACTCATATAGTTAAATTTTTAATTAAAATGATAAATTAAAAAAAAAATAAGAACTTCCAACAAAACACATAATTTTTCAACCAAATAGTTACATTTTTAACGAAAAAAGATAAATTTTCAAGCAAAAATAGAATACTTTAATTTTTAGTTAAAAAAGTTAATTTTGAACCAAATAGTTCATATCTCAACAAAAGAAATAAATTTGCAATAAAAATAATGAATCTTTGTTCAGAAAAATAAATTTTTAACAAATCTTTCAAGCAAGCAGTTGAATTTTCAACAAAAAATATGTAATTTTAACTAAATTGATGAATCTTCAACTGGAATAGTTCAATCTTCAATCCAAAAAATGAAGTTTTTTCAAAAAAATACGCATTTTCAACCAAATTTATGAGTTGTCAACCTAGCACTTGAATTTTTAACTAAAAAAGATAAATTTTTGACCAAATATTAAAATTATCAACTAAACAAGATAAATTTCAAAAAAAAAAAAGAATAGTTAAATTTTCAGTTAACAAAATTAATTTTCAAGAAAAAGGAAACGAATTTTCAGCCAAAAAGATTAATTTTCTAACAAAAGAGACGAATTTTCAACAAAATACATGAACTTTCAACTAAAAGAGATCAGTTTTAAACAATAATTAAATAGTTAAATTTTTATTTGAACAAAAATTAATTTTCAACCAAAAGGATACATTTTCAATTAAAATGATGAAATATTCAACTGGATTAGTCAAGTCTTCAGTTAAAAAATTAATTTTTACCGAAAAAACAACGAATTTTCAACATAAGAGTTAAAAGTTCCACGGATGTAGTTAAATTTTCAATTAAAATAATTAATTTTAAAAACAAAATAGTTCAATTTTCAACCAAAGAGATTAAATTCAGAAACGCTTCCGAAACTTTCTACAAAATAGTTGAATTTTCTAAAAAAATAATTGAATTTTTAAACCAAAAGGACATATTTTCAACAAAACGCATGTTCCAAAAAATAGTGAAATTTTTTAATTAAAGAGACGCATTTTCTAAAAAATAATGGAATTTTTAACTAGGAAAGAGTTTTCAACTGAAAAAAATAAAAAATCAAACAAATTGTCGAATTTCCAAGAATTTCCAACAAAAGAGTGGAATTTTCAACTGAGAAGATTGTTCAATCAAGAAAGAAAAAAATTAACCAAATTGTTGAATTTTCAAGCCGAAAAGAAGAATTTTCTTCAAAACAAGTGAATTTTCTACGAATTAGTTAAATTTTTTAATTACAAAAACGCATTTTCCAAAAAATTGGTAAATTTTTCAATTGAAGAGACGCATTTTCTAAAAAATATTGGAATTTTTAACTAAGAAATAGTTTTCATCTAAGCAAAGTAAAAAATCAACCATATTGTCAAATTTTCAAACAAAAAAGATGAATATTTAACAAAAAAGATCATTTTTAACAATAAAGTTAGTTTTTAACCAAAGAGTTGAATTTTCAACAAAATAGTTGAATTTTCAACCAAACTGTTGAAATTCCAAACCTAAAAAAACGAATTATTGACAAAAAAGTTGAATTTTTTCACCCGAAAATATAAAATTTTAACCATATAGTTGAATTTTCAAAAAAAAAGTTTGAATTTTCTGCTATTCTGTTGAAATTCAAAGCATAAAGATGAATTTTTGACAAATAAAGTTAAATTTTTGACTCGAAAGTATAAGTTTTTAATTAAAAAGTTCATTTTTAGCCAAATTGTTGAATTTTCTACAAAAATCTAGAAATTGCAAGTCTAAAAAGTCGAATTTTTCATAAACAGTTGAATTTTTAACCTGAAAGTATGAATTTTTAACAAAAAAAATTAATTTTTAACGAAATAGTTGAATTTTTTGTAAAAATCTGGAAATTCTAAACCTGAAAAGTCGAATTTTTTGATAAAAAGTTGAATTTTTGACCTGAAAATATGAATTTTTCACAAGAAAGTTAATTTTTAACCAAAAAGTTGAATTTTGAGTAAAATAGTTGAATTTTCTCCCAAACTTTTAAAATTCCAAGCACACAGTCGAATTTTTGACAAAACATTCAAGTTTTCAACCCAAAAATATAAATTTTCATCGAAGAAAGTTAATTTTGAACGAAAAACTTCACTTTCAACCAACTATGTAGTTGAATTTAAAAAAAAAATTGAATTTTTAAACGAAAAAGACGTGTTTGCAACAAAAGAGTGGAATTTTTAACTGAGAAAGATTGTTCAATCAAGAAAGAAAAAAATTAACCAAGTTGTCGAATTTTCAAGCCAAAAAGAAGAATTTTCTTCAAAAATAGTGAATTTTCTACAAATTAGTTAAATTTTTTAATTAAAAAGACGCATTTTTAAAAAAATATTAAAACTTTTAACTAAGAACCAAGCAAGAAAAAAAATCAACCAAATTGTTGAATTTTCAAGCCAAAAAGACGAATTTTCTATAAAATAGTTGAATTTTGAACCAAACTATTAAAATTTCAAGCCTAAAATATCATATTTCAACAAAATATATGAATTTTCAAGACAAAAAGACGATTTTTTTTTACAAAAATTTAAATTAAAACGTTTCCAGGTTTTTCCAGTTAAATACAAATTTCCTGACAATTCCTGGTTTCCAGGTTAATAGAAACCTGACTGAAGATTTCCTCATTTTTGTATTTCAAGTAAAGAATGTTTCAATGTGGATACATTTTCTTTTTTAATCTGAAAAAACCTTTATTTATTTTTAAAAAATACTTGCAAAAGTCAGGGAATAAATAATAAATGATCAATAAAAAATTTTAATTTACAAATGGTTAAATCTAAAAACAGTATTATTCTATTTACAAAAGATTATTATTAAAAAATTGGCAAGAGTATAATTCTGGTCTTTAAATAATAATGTCGACTTGTCGGAAGTGTTGATTCATTTAAACCAACTATTTGCTCGATTTATCAAATTTTCCATTGACTTGAACTTTCTGCGCTGCTAAATATAGAAATTCAAGATAAAGTAATTATATCTCATGTTCATAAATTAGTATAATGCGGAATAATTATTCAAGATAAGAAAATTTAAGGGGCATTGACATCGCAAATCAAATTGATTTTGCGCATTTCCAATTTTTTATATTGAATATACTTTATTAGTTTATTTAATTTATTCAGGGTTGAGGATTCAAACTAATTTTATAATTACCGCATTGCAATTGAATACAATTATAACGATATTTATAAAAATCCTTATTTTTCAAAAATAAAAATTTTAATTTATTTTATTTTTGAATTACAAATAAATTTTGTTCAATAATTAATATATTTCAACTACGTTGAACTTTCAACCAAAAAGATTAATTTTTTACCAAAAAAGACGAATTTTGAGCAATATATTTAAATTTTCCATCAGAGAGGAATTTTCAACTAAAATTATTAATCTTAAACCGAAAAAAGTGAATTTTTAATAAAAAACGTTCAACCAAACAGCTGCATTTTTAATTTTTGAACCAAAAAAGGTAAAATTTCTCCCAAAATTGTTGCATTTTCAAGCCAAAAAGTTGGATTTACTACCAAACTGTTAAATATTTCAAGCCTAAAATATGGATTTTCAAAAAAATATATGAATTTTTAAGACAAAAAAATAATTTTCTACAAAATAGTTTAATTCTTAACAAAAAAGTTCACTTTAAACCAATTAGTCGAATTTTCTACCAAATTGTTGAATTTTCCAGCCAAAAAAACTAACTCTTTACCAAAGAAAATTAATTTTCGGCCAGAAAATATGAATTTTTATCAAAAAGTTTATTTTCAACTGAATAATTGAATTTAAACAAAAAATTTTACCAAAAGAGATGAATTTTTAAAGAAACAAGACGAATTTTCAACAAAAGCGTAGAATTTTCAGCCCAAAAATATGTTTTTCTTCCAAAAAATGCGAATTTTGAGCAAAATAGTTCAATTTTCATTTAGAGGGGAATTTTCAACTAAAGTGATGTAATATTCAACTGGATTAGTTAAAAGTTCAGTAAAAAAATTAATTTAAAAAAACTGAATTTTCAAGAAAATTAGTCAATTTTCAACAAAAGAGATGAATTTTTAATCAAAATAATGAATCTTCAATCAAAAAATCCATTTTTAACAAAATTCTTTAACTTTCAAGCAAGCAGTTCAATTTTCTACGAAAAAAATCTATTTTCAAATAAATACTTAAATCTTTAACTTCACAAGATAACATTTTGTCAAAAAATTGAAAATTTCAATTTAAAATTTTAAAAATTAATTTTTAACAAAAGAGATGAATTTTTCACTAAAATTATATAATATTCAACTGGATTAGTTACATTTATAATTGAAAAACTTAATTTTCAATCAACAAAAAAACAACGTATTTTCAACAAAAGCATGGAATTTTTAACCCAAAAATATGTCTTTTCAATAAAAAAAGATAATAATTTTCGACCGAATAGTTGAATTTCCTACAAAAACGTGAATTTTCAGCCCAAAATTATTAATTTTTCAACTAAGAAAGAGTTTTTAGTCTAAAAGAAAAAAGGTCAACCTAATAAGACGAATTTTTGACAAAAAAATGTGAATTTTTAATTTAAAAAACAAAAAAATTTCTACAAAATAGTTGAATTTTTAAACCAAAAAGACGTATTTTCAACAAAAGAGTGGAATTTTCAACGAAAGATTTTTCAATCCAGGAAGAAAAAAATCAACCAAATTGTTGAATTGTCAAGTGAAAAAGACGAATTTTCTACAAAACAGTGGAATTTTCAAACCAAAAACATGAATTTTCAACCAAATAGTTGAAATTTTCTACCATAATAATTAAATTCTAAGCTTGAAACATGAATTTTTAACAAAATAGAAGACTTTTCAAGGCAAAAAGACGATTTTTTTTACAAAAATTTGAATTTTCGACTCAAAAATATGAATTTTTAACAATAAAGTTAATTTTCAACCAAAAAGATAAATTTTTTAATTAAAAAGACGCATTTTCTAAAAGATAGTGGAATTTTTAATGAAGAAAGAGTTTTCAACCAAGCAAGAAAAAAAATCAACCAAATTGTCGAATTTTCAAGCCAAAAATATGAATATTTAACAAGAAATTTTATTTTTAATCAAGCAGATAAATTTTCTACTAAATTGTTGAAATTCCAAGCCTAAAAAGACGAATTTTTTACAAAACAGTTGTATTTTTAACCCAAAAATATGAATTTTCAACAGAAAAAGTAATTTGAAACCAAATACTTGAATTTCCTACTGAAAAAGTAGATTTTTCAAGCTAAAAAGATTAATTTTCTAAAAAAAGTTGTATTATTCACCAAAATTTTTGAATTCTGAGCATAAAAAGATTATTTTTGTACAAAGAGTTAAATTTTTAAACAGAAAATGTAAATTTTCGACGAAAAGGTTAATTTTCAATCGACTAGTTAAACTTTGTAACAAAATAGTTAAATTTTCTACCAATATTTTGAAATTCAATGTCTAAAAAGAAGAATTTTTGACAACAAAATTGAATTTTTTACTTGAAAATATGAAGTTTTAACAATAAAGTTAATTTTCAACCAAATAGTTAAACTTTGCACCAAAATAGATGAATTTCCTACCAAAATCTTGAAATTCCTAGACTAAGAAGTTCAATTTTTTATAACAAGTTGGATTTTTGTCCCGAAAATATAAATTTTTAACAAGAAAGTTCAGTTTTAACCACACAGATAAATTTTCAACCAAATAATTGGATTTTCTCCCAAACTTTTGCAATTCTAAGCCTAAAAAGGCGAACTATTGACAAAAAAGTTGAATTTTTTTTCTCGAAAATATAAATTTTCAACAACATAGTTGAATTTTCAACAAAATATTTCAATTTTCTGCTAAACTGTTGAAAATTCAAGCATAAATACGAATTTTTGACCAAAAAAAAGTTAAATTTTTGACCCGAAAGTATAATTTTTCAACAAAAAAGTTCATTTTCAGCCAAATTGTTGAATTTTCTACGAAAAATCTTGAAATTGCAAACCTAAAAAGTCGAATTTTTGATACAAAGTTAAATTTGTGATAAAAAGTTGAATTTTTGACCTGAAAATATGAATTTTTAGAAGAAAGTTAATTTTTAACAAAATAGTTTAATTTTTTACAAAAATCTTGAATATCCAAGCCTGAAAAGTCGAATTTTTTTATAAAAAGTTGAATTTTTGACCTAAAAATATGAATTTTTAAAAAGAAAGTTCATTTTTAACAAAAAAATGAATTTTTAATAAAATAGTTAAATTTTCTCCCAAACTTTTGAAATTCCAAGCCTAAACAGTCGAATTTTTGATAAAAATTTGAACTTTTTTCCCGAAAATATGAATTTTGAACAAAAAAGTTCATTTTGACCTACATACATAGTGGAATTTTCAACAAAATAGTTGAATTTTCTGCTAAACTGTTGAAATTCCAAGCATACAGACGAATTTTTGACAAAACATTTAAATTTTCAACCCAAAAATATAAATTTTCATCAAAAAAGTTAATTTTCAACAAAAAAGTTAATTTTGAACAAAAAATTTCATTTTCAATCAACTATGTAGTTGAATTTAAAAAAAAAAGTGTTGAATTCTTCACCGAAAAAGGCAAATTTTCAACATAAAAATTTTAATTCTCATCCAACAAGGATGACGTTGAAACCAAATTAGAAAACTGGAAATTTTTCTTAGAAAATAAAGTTAATTTTTCACTACACATACTTCGATAAAAATGGTATAATTGTCAACAAAATATATGAATTTTGTAAGCCAAAAAGATGATTTATTTTACAAAAATTTGAATTTTCGACCCAAAAATATGAATTTTTAGGAAAAAATTTAATTTTTTACCAAACTTTAAAATTTTCAAAGAATAGTTGAAATTTCAAGCGTAAAAAGAGGAATTTCTGACAAAACAGTAGAATTTTCAATCCAAAAATATGAATTTTCAACAAAATAATTCAATTTTCTACGAAACTGTTGAAATTCCGAGCCTCAGAAGACGAATTTCTGATCCGAAAATATAATTTTTAACAATAAATTTAATTTTTAACCAATATAATAAAAAAAGGATAATTTTAAATAAAAAAAAAAATGAATTTTCAACGAAAAAGTTCATATTTAACCAAATTGTCGAATTTTTAAGCCAAAAAAATGAATATTTTACATAACAGTTGAATTTTCAGCAAAACAGTTAATTTTTCTATCAAACTAAACAAATTCCAACCCTCAGAAGATGAATTTTTAACAAAACAAAAATTATTTTTTGACCCCAAAATAACATTTTTAACAATAAAGTTAATTTTTAACCTAACAGTTGAACTGTTAATAAAGTGGTTGAATTTTCTACAAAATCGTTAAATTATCTACGAAACTAAAGAAATTCCAAGCCTCAGAAGAGGAATTTTTAACCAAAAAAAAATTCTTTTTTGACCCCAAAATAAAATTTTTAACAATGAATTTAATTTTTAACCTAAGAGTTGAATTTTCAATAAAATGCATTGCAATTGAATAAAATTATAATCATATTTATTAAAATCCAAAAGCTCCTTAAAATAAAATATTTATATGTTTTTTTAACTAAAACGTTGAATTTTCAACCAAAAAGAATACTTTTCTTTAAAAAATGCGAATTTTGAGCTAAATAGTTACATTTTGATTTAGAGAAGAATTTCGAACTGAATTTGAAGTTTCAAGAAAATAAGTCAATTTTTAACAAAAGAGGTGAATTTTTAGTCAAAATAATGAATCTTAAAAAAACATGAATTTTTAACAAAAGACTTTAACTTTCAAGAAAGTAGTTGAATTTTCAATAAAAAATATGTATTTTTAACTAAACTGATGAATCTTCAACTAAAAAAGATCAATTTTCTACGAAAAAAATGTATTTTATACAAAATAGGCAAATTATCAAGAAAATACATAAATTTTCAAATACCTAAATTTTTAACTTGAGATAAAATGTTGTACAAAAATTAAAACATTCAATTTTAAATTCAAAAAATTAATTTTTATCAAAAAAGATGATTTTTCTAACTAAAATGATGTAATATTCAACCGGATTAGTTACATTTATAATTGAAAAACATATTTTTCAACAAAAACGTGGAATTTTTAAACGAAAAATATGTCTTTAAAAAAAAAGTTAATTTTCGACCGAATGGTTGTATTTCCTACAAAAATGTGAATTTTCTACCAAACTCTTGAAATTCCAAGCCTGAAAAGACGAATTATTGACAAAAAAGTTTAACTTTTTCCCCGAAAATACACATTTAACCAAAAGCAGATAAATTTTCAACCAAAAAAGCATGAACTTTCAAACCGAAAGACGATTTTTCAAGAAATAGTTTAATTTAATTAAATTTTCAACCAAATAGTTAAATTTCCAAGTAAAAAAGTAGAATTTTCAATCCCAAAGGACGAATTTTCAAAAAAAAAAATGTGAATTCTCCCCCAAGAAGGATGGCATTGTAACTATAAATGAGAAAAGTGTAAAATTGTCTTCTAAATGTGCCCTAGGCTCGAATCCCAGCAGAGTTGAGAGAAAACCTTATTGAATCTTTATTTTCTGTTCTGTTTAGGTGAACCCAAAGCCCCTGATCGCGGGATCCTGTGGACCCTACGGAGCAGCTCTCCACGACGGCTCGGAATACACCGGCTCCTACGCGAAATCCGTCTCGCCAGAGATGCTGATCAACTGGCACCGACCTCGAGTCGAGACCCTGATCGAGGCCGGAGTGGACATGCTCGCCCTGGAGACGATCCCCTGCGCCACTGAAGCCGAGGCCCTGATAGACCTCCTCCGGGAGTATCCAGAAAGCAAAGCCTGGCTCTCCTTCTCCTGTCGGGACGACGGCCAGAGTCTCGCTGATGGCTCCAACTTCCGCGAAACCGCCCTCAAATGCTACAGAAAGGCCCTTCCTGGCCAGATCCTAGCCATCGGGGTCAACTGCATAGCCCCGAAGTTCGTCTCTCCTCTCCTGAAGGGCATCAACCAGGACTCCCAGGATTCCCATGTCTCCAAGGACTCCCAGGACTCCCAGGACTCCCAGGACTCCCAGGACATCGTCGCCGTCCCTCTCATCGTTTATCCCAACAGCGGAGAGAAGTATACTGTCACTGACGGCTGGAGGTTCGAGGGCAACACTCCTCCTCCGGAGAACTTCGTCCACGAGTGGCTCGACCTGGGTGTCAGGTATCTCGGTGGATGTTGCAGAACCGACGCCTCCACTGTCACGAGAATCAGAACTGAACTGGAAAGCTGGCAGGGACAAAAAGCTCCTCCTCTCAAGCACGATCATTCAGAATGATCCTCCAGCATCCTAGCGTCCACAATGATCATTTCACACCTGCGCTACTCCATTTTTTGTCATTATTCTTCAACTTTTATTATTTTACGCACTTATTTTACAACTAGGCTATTATTTCTTTAAATGCTTTTCCAAATAGCAGATAGGACATTTAGGAAATTTGGAAGGATCCCTGGTGGAAAGATTTCTACCAAAAAGTACGGAAAACTAATTACAACCAAAATTACAGGAATGTACAACTTTTCTCTCTTATTGAATAGAACTTTGTTCTTTTTTGTATTATTTTATTGTAGTTTTAATTTTCTACAATAATTTACAAGTACAAGAATCTACAGGATATTTAGAATATTGCAATGAGATAATTTTCAATTAGGAGGCACAACAAAGATTCAATGTTTAAACTTTAAAGGAATGGTAGAATATTAAAAGACAATAGTGAATAATCGTTATTGATAAATCCAGAAATCTTACGTTTGAAGTCTTTTTTCAAATATATAGCAAGCGATTGGACACCATATATATAATTTAAAATTATCTCATTGGAATTTTAAACCCAAAAGATGAATTTTCTACCAAAAAAGGACAAATTTTCCACTAAATAGATGAAGTTTCAAACCAAAAAGGTTAAATGTCTATTAAAAAAGATAAATCTTCAACAAAAAATGGAATAGTTAAATTTACAGTTAAAAAAAATTATTTTCAATTAAAAAAAAATTGCAATCAAAGATTTTCAATGGATTTTCAACCAAAAAGATTAATTTTTAACAAAATACATGAATTTTCAACCAAATTTTTAATTTTTAAAGGAATTTTCAACGAAATAGTTCAATTTTTCACCAAAGAAATGAATTTTCAACCAAAAAGATGAATTTTCTACCAAAAAGTGAAGTTTTAGATTTTCAGTTGAAAAAAATTAATTTTCAATAAGAAAACCTAATTTTTAATCAAAAAAATGAATTTTCAAGCAAAAAGATTAATTTTAAACGAAATAAATGAATTTTCAACCAAATTTTGAATTTTTAAAGCCACTAAATAGATGAAGTTTCAAACCAAAAAGATTAAATGTCTATTAAAGAAGACAAATCTTCAACAAAAAATGGAATAGTTAAATTTACAGTTAAAAAAAATTTCAATCAAAGATTTTCAACCAAAAAGATTTATTTTTAACCAAATACATGAATATGCAACCGAATTTTTAATTTTTAAAGGAATTTTTCAACGAAATAATTCAATTTTCCACCAAAGAAATGAATTTTCAACCAAAAAGGTGAATTAGTGATCAAGAAGATTATTATTCTACCATAAAAGACAAAGTTTCAATAAAATACAGAAATTTTTAACCAAATAGCTGAACTAAAAAAAAAGAGAAACGAGTTTTCAACAAAATAGTTAAATTGCTACGCAAAGAAATTAATTTTTAACCAAAATAATGAATCTTCAACAACAACAAAATTAATTTTCAACCCAAAAGATGAATTTTCTACCAAAAAGGACAAATTTTCTACCAAAAAGGACAAATTTTCCACAAAATAGATGAATTTTTAGCAAAATTTAGAATTTTCAAAGCAATTCTCAACCTACTAGTTTAATTTTCAACAAAATACTCAAATGTTCAATCCAATAGCTTAATTTTCAAGGAAAGGAGATAAATTTTAAACCAAACGTAGAATAGTTAAATTTTCAGATGAAAAATTTTATTTTCCACAAAAAGAAACGAATTATCAACAAAATAGTTAAACTGTTAAGCAAAGAAATTAATTTTCAACTAACATAATGAATCTTCAACCAAAAAAATTAATTTTCTACCAAAAGAAGATAAATTTTCAACAAAATAGATGAATTTTTGACAAGATGGTTACATTTTCAACCAAACAGATCAATTTTTTACTAAAAAGATTAAATATCTATCAGTAAAGATAAATATGACAGTTGCTCCCAGTGTGAACCTGCGGTGGTTTTTAACCTTTAGTTTTCAATTATATATATATATATATATATATATCCTTTTCAAGTGTAGAATATTTAGATATGTAACTAAATGCATACTCAAGAAAGTTATTCTTTCTTGTATTGAAAATAAAGTAGAAAATCAACCTAACGTAACTCATACAGCAGGTGCGCGAGTAATACTACTACAGGCATCTCTACCACCTTTGTAGGCAAGAAAGATTAATTTGTAAAATTGAAGAATTTCGAAGACGAAATTATGTCTAAAGAGGGGGGTGTTATGTAACCTGCCTATAAGTGTCTATAAATGCATATTAACCAATACACTGTACTAATCGATACAATGTACGCCTGTAATTGCGCATGTACTTTCTGGTACTTTTCATAGACAGAAGGTTCTAGACGTACTGCCATATATAACCCGTCCCTTTGGGTCAGTAAGTTAGCTCTTCGCAGTATTTGAAGTTATTGACTTCTGGCGGTCCTGTACGGCATAACAAATTATTTAATTTCGATTTTTAAAGAGATTTTAATAAAGAGGGTCCTCTAGGTCCTCTGGAACCCCTACACCCTTAACGGGTTGAGGGTACTTACAGGATACCTATATAAGACTCCTAAGAACAGTTATATATGTTTCAAGAAGAATGGAGTACTTTTTCTAATTTTTGGTGAAACACGATCCGAAAAAATTCGGGAATTTTGATTTATTATTACCGCAGTCGACGGTATTTGGTTTTATACTATTCAAAAGAAAAAGCAATATTTGGCAAAGCTTTCTCTTTAATGAATTTGTATATGACTCCAGTTTTATCCTTTTCCCAATATTCGTTAACTAATTCCAAGTGTACATGCATAACTGCTACGTGATGCGTTCTACTGTGGAATGCTCCACATCTTCCGCACGGATAGCGTCGGTCCTGGATTTCACGAGCTTACATAGGGTTAAATTTACACCGGATTACAACAGTATGGTTAACCCCTCGACAGGGGCCTGGATAATAGACTTTAGAGAATTAAATTTAAATTTTTTTAAAATTGTTATGATAATTCGAGAACAATGACTATTTTATCATGTTTTTGGTCTCATTTTAAAGAGGAGATTTCATACTTTAGTCAATTTAAGAATCGAAAATTGGTCAAGATAGGAAAATAGATTGGTCTTTTTCGCATGATATCTCGGCACATATTCATGATAAATACTTAATGTAGGGCCTGTTTGACGCGAAATTTCATAAGCTTTCTATCGGGTTTCAAACAATCTTTCTAAATTAATTTTTCGCAGAGTTAGTTATTTTCTATGACAAACCTGTTTTTAATCCAATTTTCGTAAGTAAACGCACAATTTTGACCACTATCAGAGGATCTATAGTATGTATAGAGGACTTTTATTAGAGTGTTTTGGAAAGCTCTTTTCGTGTTATTTAAGACTATCATAACAATTTTTTTAATTTTTATTTTTTAATCAGAATTAAAATTGATTTAAAAAAAAAAATGTGATGGTTGACCTCTTTGGACTTCCCGCACTAACAAACTTGGGCTATGAATGTAGCGCATTGGCCCAGCCCAACTCAGTTCTTTCTAATCTTGCATTCAAAATTGTATTCTAAATTGTATCTTTGTTGAATAAAACAATTCGAGTACCATCTGGTGACTCGGCGACTTCATTAAAAAACTCTAAAGTGCTTAATTCAGCATAACATTTCTGGCGTTACTGCCAGGATAGTGTGAAATGATTCCTTTTCTTCAAAACAAGGATTCAAAAGGACACTATCTCTGACGAACCACTATCGAATTCTATGGAATTCACCTCTCAATACTAATAATTCTACGGAATTATTGCAAGTAGAGTTTTACGAAACTCGGAAAAAACTCCGGATTTTATCTCAGGAAAAAATTCGTTAAAAATCTGCAAGGAAAACTTGGTTGGATAAAAGTAGTCACTGAACTGAATAGGTGCTATCCAACATAAATCCAACCAAAAATCAGAACGAGGCCCGCAATCAGGCGGAAGGCGCATCTGTGCAACAAAATTGGAAAACCATTGAGACATCACACCATCAATCAGTATCCAGGAACTTCACGATCTTCAGAATATCAACTAAAATTCAGCTGTTCTAGAAGGAAGAAGATTGACATCGACTTTAAAATCAAGCATACTTATACACTATAGATATGATTAAACCAATAAGAGCATAAATCCCTTTCATGGTCTGAGGAAGGTAACGGAAATAGAATCAAAGTTAATTCCATTCCCGGTGGGGTCAAGTTTATTGGTTTACGTTGAGATAGTCCTAGCACTAAATACATCTTATCATCAATAAATTATTGCGGTACTTTGGTATGGTTGATCAGTTTGTAGCAACTAATCGACGAATATCAAAGTAATAAAGCACACTACAAAAACGCGACACTAAACACTCTTCGCAAAAAACAACTCATAAAATAAGCACACTGGCATCTTTAGAATATCGTAACAATCAGGGGAAGGACTACGATACTAACGAAACAGACGAAACAGATTTATTCGCCGATATGTCAGGAACGCAATCCTCTAACCCTTCTCAAACTTCCCCATTCATAATGGATGAGGAAATGTCTAGAAGAATGTGGACTAATATCGAAACCTTAGTAGCTAATATAGTATCACTAAAAATAGAAAACCAAAATAGAACTCTGGAAATTCAAAGAATAGTAAAAGGATTAGGTTACAAAGGGGATATTGAAACAGATAAAGAAGAACCTGAATTAACAGAAGACCTAGACCCAGATGAAGAAAGTGGGTCGAAAGCGAATATAAAATTAACTATAGAACCTGAACTGACAGAAGACCTAGAAAGTGGACCAGAAATGAAAATAAAATCAACAACGTCCCAAACACAAACATTCGAAACGAAAACAAAAATAGTATCTCAATCACTAAACAAAAATAACCTAGGAAAAGAAGAGATGAGCCCACACCCTGCTAGAAACATGCAATCAATTAAAAAAGAGAAGAATTTCCAACATATAAACTTTCAACTGAAGATGAGGAAGAAATAGAAGCTATAGAACTTCAAAGATTAAGAAACGAACAATTATTAAAAGAAAAGGAAGAACTAAAAGCACTACAATTACAAGCCTAAGAAGAAGGAAGAATTAACGGTAAATTAGCCATTGAAACTATAGAAACAATTAACGTTCAAGATGACATTGGAGTAGAAGACTTCATTAAAAATGTTAAAAAAGCTAAAGCTAGATGCACTCAACCTAATTTACTCTTAGACCTGATTTTAGCAAAAAAATACAAGGTTTAGCAGAAAAGGCAACTCGTTATACATCTATGAACTCTTTTGAAGACCTTTATACGTCCCTTAAACAGAATTTGAAACAAACTGGCTACGTACTAGCAATAAAAATTAAACTAGAATCCTGTAAACAAGGAACCACAGAGACGGTTCAACATTTTACTTCACGATTCAGACAGCTAACTAACGAACTTAATTATGCTGTCCAATCAAAACACATAAATCAAACAGAAACAAGAGTAAGATTAAATATAGAAGAAGAAGAAAATATCAATAGATATCTTCTCAATCTAAAAAAGGAAATCGGATTCCAGGTCAGACTACTGAAGCCCACTACTTCATCAGAAGCGCAAATTCATGCTGTAGAAACAGAAATGTGGCTGAAGGAATCACAACCAGCTCGACAAATACCAACAATTAAATTTCAACCTAGACCAATACCGATATCTAGACATCAAGCCAATACGACGCCGACCCAAAGGGTACATAATCATAATATGGCTTTAAGTGAAAGAATGAAAATGAAATGTCACAAATGCGCCAATTTGGGACATTTTGCCAATCAATGTACGACAAAAACAATAAATTTTCAAACAGGGAAATTTTTAAAACGACCACCACAAATCAGGACTATTCAAACAGTAGAGGAGGAGTTAGAAAACAAGAACATGAACACAGAAGAAATACAATAGCAGATAAATTACGAGAATCAAGCAGAATATCGGCAATCAGCGGAAGATTACAATCCATCAGAGGAAGAAACCGACGAGGAAACGAATACTACTTACTAGGAGATACAAGAGCATCAATAAATCTTTAAAAAAACATCAAATACCAGAAGATCTAAAAACTATTTAATTTAAGAAGACATTTATTTTGAGGAAAAATAGACATGTATCTGAAGAAGCAGTATATATACCGCATTTTTCTAGAAAATATCTTTTTCACATAATAAATGATGATTTCCCACTACCCGAATCTGGTATAATAGGTTTACCGTTTTTTAAAAAATTGCCAAGGTATGCAATAACACCGAGCTACCTAATTCTAGACAACAAAAAACTACCGCTACATGATAATGGTAATTACATAGCACCACATACACAACAAGTATTTAGACTACAAGTTAAAGATGAAGATAATGAAATTTGAATAGAGAAAAATGGTTTGATCCTTGACGTTATATATAAAATTAAAAACGGTGAAATTACAGCATCTGTAATAAATAACTTAGGAATATTGAAGAAAATACTGAATGACATTCAATACGAAATAATTCAAAAAAAAGAATCTCGATGTGAAAACTATTCCCCAACAAAAAAGGATAATAATACAAAACAATTTAACAAGCAACAAATGAATCACATTGAAGGAATCCGAAGACTATAAGAATTACTCAAATTAGGCCACATTGAAAACAAAGTTAGAGAAAGTACACACAAAATACTTCTCCAATATCAAGAAGTATTTACATTACCCGATGATCCACTTCCTTGTACGAATCTCACGGAACATGAGATCATTTTAAATTCAGTTAAAATAATAAACCTAAGATCTCATAAAATTCCAGAAAGACATGGAGAATTTGCCCTGGAAGAAACTCAAAAATGGTTAAAACAAGGAATAATTAGACATTCACACTCACCATTCAAATCACCATTGTGGGTAGTTCCGAAAAGAAAGAAATAAGCTTAGAATGGTCATAGACTATAGACAAATAAATAAATATACGGACCAAGATGCTTATCCGTTACCAGTAATAGACGATATCCTAGACGAACTAGGAAAAGCTAAATTCTTTTTCGCTCTTGACATGAGTGCCGGCTTCCATCAAATCCCTATGAAAGAAGAATGTAAAAATATGCAGCATTTTATAATTCTCAAGGACATTTTGAATATAACCGAATGCCCTTTGGACTAAAAAATGCACCAGCAACTTTTCAAAGAATAATGGATAACGCATTTAGAGGGCTAATAGGAAATGAATGTTTTGCTTATATTGATCATATTGTAGTATTTGGAGCAACTTTACAAGAATATAACAGAAACTTAGTGAAAGTTCTACAACGAATAAAGGAACTCGGCTTGAGATTAAAACCAAGTAAATATGAATATCTTAAACCTGAATTAGAATATTTGGGTCATTTAATAACAAAATATGGGGTTAAGCCCAATTCTCTTAAAATTGAAGCGATGCAGGATTTTAAGAGTCCAACCACAGTGAAACAAACTCAATCATTCCTGGGACTCGCAGGGTACTATAGGAAATTCATAAAAAAAAATTTCTCATCAATAGCTAAACCCCTTACACTATTAACCAGAAAAGATATTTCCGATAATTGAAGCTACCTCGAATCAAGGATTAGGAGCTGTTCTGTCTCAAAACGGACACTCTGGCTTATTCATATCACGAACTTTGAATCCTGCAGAACAAAACTACAGTACATCTGAAAAAGAACTTTCAGCAATTGTCTGGGCTGTTAAACGCCTAAGACAATACCTCTTAGGAAACACGTTTAAAATTCAAACTGACCATAGAGCACTAATTTGTTTACATGATTGTGAAGGCCCTAGTTCAAAATTATTAAGATGGAGAATTAAGCTAGAAGAATACAAATACGAAATTGAATATGTAAAGGGTAAAGAAAATAAAGCAGCCGATTGCTTGTCAAGACTATTTTCAATTAATGAAAAGGACCTTTTAGGACAAGCTTTAAAAAATATCGATATCGAAGAAATTGGAAATCAATCTCCCGACATAGTAATGTTTCATACTCCCATCAACCGTGACTTTAATACACTAGAGAACTTACAAAGGATGAAAAAAGAAAAATAATCGTTGAAACTCATTCAACACATTTGGGAGAAAAGAACTCAATGGATAGGGCTAAAAAGTTAGGGTATTGGACAGGAATGGATGATGACGTCATAAAATATGTCAAATCCTGTCCCATTTGTCAACTACAAAAAACTACTAGGATCACAAATCAAGCTAGTAGTATAATACCCGATATTCCTACCAAACTCAATGAAAAAATCGCACTTGATATCTTCTGACCCCTACCTGGAACTACTCAACGAAACAAGTACATATTGAGTTTACAAGGTCGATTAACACGATACACAATATTCATACCGTTAAAAAATGAGACTACAGAATCAATTATTATCAATTTAATTGACCACTACATTTATATATTTGGAGCCCCAAAAACCATTCTGACAGATCAAGGTCAAAATTTTCATTCTGAACTTATGCAACACTTTGAAGAAGAATTAAGAATTCAAAATTTCAAAACAACTGCATTTCACCCCCAATCTAACGGTAATATTGAGCGTATGCACTCTACGCTAAAAAACCTCATTAAAACTTCCATTGCTGAAACCAATAAGGAATGAGATGATAATTTGAGGTATATCAATTTCGCGATTAATACTATGAAAAATAATACTCTTGGAATATCACCGTTTGAGGCCACCTTTGGAAGAGAACCTAACATACCTTCAACAATTAATCCTTCTCCAAACTTGACGTATCGCGACCTAGTCAAAAAATGGAAATCTAAGCACGAACAAAACTTGAAAAGTATTGAGGAAAGAATTGAAATCGAGCAGCAAAAACTAAAAAATTATTAGAAGATAGAATAATCAGGAAACATCCAATTTATAAAGAAAAAGATTGGGTCGAATGGGAAAATAACACCAAACAAACTAAATTAGACCCAAGCTGGAAAGTTCCCGGGAAAAAACTAGAAATATTAGAAAATAATAACCTCAAAATTAGACACGATAATAAAATCATAAGGATACACATAGATCAAGGTATGCCTTATTTTTCAGATGGCGCTTGCGTTGACAATTCTACTTGTAATATTGATAACGAAAACGAAAGCTAACTACTCAATAGAAGAGTTAAAAGGGAATGTATATATAGAAGAAACCAACCAAGTTCACCTATATAATGAGGAATGGAGACTAATAATAGGAATAAATTCAACAACAACCGAAGAAAGAATGGAAGCAATAGATCATACTTTAATAACAGCTGAACAAGCGTGTGGAATATCCTGTGCACCTAAAAAAGAACTAAAATGAATTAAAAAAATGTACAATAGATTAACTTCAAAAATCTAAATTTTACATAAACTTTCAGGAAAACAAAGACAAAAAAGAGGATTAGCAAATTTTGCGGGAGATATTTCTAAAACATTTTCTGTAACCCTCTCCGAATCTGATCTAAATAAAATTAACTCCGAATTTGATAAACTATATACTGATAATAAGAAAGTAGCATCTATATTGACCAATCACACGAAAATCCTCGAACTAATATTAGACTCCTCAACGGAATATTCAAGAATAAAAATGGGAATTGTTAAAGAATTAGAAATAACTCAAAAACTAAGTCAAACTGTAAATAATAATATAAAGGACAACTTTGTTAATACTAAATTGATTTTAGTTACACTCTTAATCGATGAATTAAATGAATATACTGGCACAGCTATAAATGCCATCAATGACGGAAAACATGGGATAGTGCATCCCCAAATTTTGAGACCAGAAATTTTAAAAAACACTCTAGAAGAATTTGAACAACACCACAGAACAAGATATCACTTTGATAACAAAGAGGAAAATTATCAATATATCCTTGATATTAGCTCACTTTCGGTAGCAATAATTCAAGGACTCTTTACTTATATCTTGGATATACCCATTCTAGAGACAGAAGAAGGGATCTTTGTAGAAAATTATCCCTGTCCCAGAAAAGAAAGGTAACCTTTATCTATCCATTGTACCTGACCACGAACTAGTCATCAAATATAGAGATTCTCACGTTCCAACAGACAAATAAACGATTGATCATTGTAAATCAATAGCAAACTATTAAATTTGTGAGCGAAATCAACCTAATCTTAAGTTATTAGAAAGTCAAACTTGTGAAGCAAGTCTTTTTAAAAGGTATGCTGAAATAAATTGTAGCCAATCTCCATACCTAGTCCACAAAGAAACCTTTATACCAGTATCTGACAGATATATTATAATTCCACTTAAAACAATGAACCTAGACATAAGCTGGGACAAAAATATAACAACCATAGAAACAGTTAAACCCGTTAAAATAAAAGGAGACAGTTGTAAGTTGTAGAATAATTATGATCAATTAAGTTTACCGAAGCACTTAGAAGAAAAACAAACTTATTCGATCAATGTAACCTACGATATTAAATATAATGATCAAGACCTTAGTAATTTAGATATAATTAGATATGATTAATATATTTAGATATAATTTAGTATAGAAGTTAATCCAGCTTCCCAAACAAATAGATAATAATGAACTGAAACAAGCTCGACTAAGCCTTGACGATACTGAAAATACATTACAAACCATAGCTACTCATAGACGTCTAAAAACTTGGAAAGAAAATGGAATAGAATGGTTACAATACTTGGGATATGCAGCTCTGGCTATAAGCACTTTATTTATATTGTATTAGACCGGAATCTTCAAAGCCATATTGAGTATTATTCCGAAAAAACTATGTTTATTCTGCGTAAAAACAAAAGTACAAGACCCTACTCATATTGTAACATACAGCCCTAGTTTACAACCACTGTTAAACAATAAGGAAATAAAAACTCGAAAAGTAACATCTTGAAAGTTTACAGGCTAAACTCTGTCTAAAAGGGGAATTGTAATGGTTGACCTCTTTGGACTTCTCCCACTAACAAACTTGGGCTATAAATGCAGCGCGTTGGCCCAGCGCAACTCAGTTCTTTCTAATCATGCATTCAAAATTGTATTCTAAATTGTATCTTTGTTGAATAAAACAAGTCGAGTACCATCTGATGACTCGGATACTTGTTCAAAAAACTCTAAAGTGCTTAATTTAGCATAACAAAAAACTACTTAAAAATTTGTTCTTTCTTTTTTAAAAAAAGCTTTTTTACACTCTTTCAAGTCATGCAGAAGAAAAATGGGGCTGTAAATAACTTTGTAGTCCAATTGAGATGTTGACGCTGAGGGTACCTCAATATGATTAATATAATATACATACACACAAAAAATCATCTCGAGATAGTTAAATGTAAGCTTAGAGGCAAGTTAGACCTACCAATATTCATTCCCGGGCGCTGCGTAAGTTGAATGTGGTCCCCTCGAGCAGGTTTTTTTTTCTTCAAAAAATCATTTTAATTTTGATTTTCAAACGAAAAATTCATGATGAAAAAAAATTGTTATGATAGTCTTAAAGTTCATGAAAAGAGCTTAATAAAACTATAATAAAAGTCTGACTATAATAAAGTAGTATATAATAAATAATAAAAAGTTTCACTATAATAAAAGTCTAATCAGATAATCCTAGAAGTTACACTAACGTGAAGCTGAAAAAGCACCTGAGAACGTGAAAAATTCAGGCCCCTCTATATTGAAAACCGGTTGATAAAGGGACCTATGGTTTTGGTGAATTATTGAAGGTCCACTAGGACTCTAATTCAGCTAGTTATTAACTCGATAAAAAAAAAATAATTTTAGGTGTACTTGGTATAGTATTCGTAGCAACAACAAGGCCTACTATAACTATTAAGTGAGGAGAAATATCATTTGCTGAAATACTTTAAAAATATCAGTAAATTTATTGAATAATTTTTTCATTAATTCATCACTCTCAGTACACATGAAATAATCAAATATGTACAGGAAAAGCCTGTTAATTTATAACATAATTTTGGATTTCAAGTATTTAGTTTTAACAGACGATTGAATTGGGTCTCATTGATTCGCAGCAGCAATCTTAATAATATCAGGTGAAACGCAATTTGATCTAATTATGTCATAATAATACCAAACAATTTACTCTTAAGGATATTTGAAAATCGAAGACTACGTCCAAATGATTAAGGTTATAAACTACTGACCCTCATTAGTTAACCGAATTTTAACTGTATCCATAAACCGATCACTTCTATTTAGTGAGTAACTGAAGAAACAATGCTTTTCAAAATCTTTCGCAAAAGTGATCCATACTGTTCGCTGCTTATTGTAGCATAGGATGGCGTGACCTGGTCTACATTTAAGGGCCGCATGTTTAATCGAATAGACCTACCCAGGCCTGAGGGTATTTAAAATTTAATGATTATTAATATGGAAATCCTTTTACAGCTTAAGGAAGCACAAAAACATATAAATTTTACTTTTTTTTCAATTTTGAAAATGGATCAATATGACTACACATTTTATATATTTTAAGAATCTTATTCTCATACCAAGATAATTTTTGTATTATCTAAAAACTGTCAACTATTCTTCCCAGTAATGTTCATTACAATTCTTATCTAAATACAATTTTCAAAGAGTGTGCTTCATCTAGATTGAAAAATAGTATTTGAAGTAATCTTACTTAAAGTATGATTATATTTGGATAATGTTAAAAAATGAAAGTATATTACGATTTCGTAATTAAACCATCGAGTTCAATCAGTCCCTTCATATTTTAAATATCCAATGATGTGATATTGTTACAAACAATTCCCTTCCGCTTCCTGATCTTGTTTTTCTTTTTTCTTGGAACCAAGTTTCAAATTGTATATGTGATCGTCCGCGAAGAAAGGGACATAACGCGGAAAAAATCGAGTTTTAGTTTTTTACACCAATCGATAGTTTTTTATTTGCTGTTTCATGATCAAAAATATTATTTTAATATCTAAAAACTTTATATTTTTATTAAACTGCAAAGTGAGACTCTCTTATGGAGTTCCTGTATTGGACCGCTACCTCAATCGCTGCCGACGTTCATACAGGAAGGAAATTTTTCCCAGGGGCTTCCTAGTATTTCACATCCATGATAAACCTCAGAATCGTATTTCGAATAGTTTTTTTTTACATAGGCTACCGGAGCGGAGAGACAGGCGGACACCGACTACTGATGTAAAATTTATATCTTAAGAACTGAGTTATTATATTTCATTACGAATTGTCTCGTCCCAAAATTTCGCGAGACGAATAGTCCATCCACTTTTCCAGCTCCGCCAATTTTTCGGGACTACTGCATTGAGCCATTTAATAATTTCATTTTAATAAAGTTATAGAATCTTAATGCGCATTGCGCGATGCCAAAGCTTACAACATGCATGCTCTTAACATTTTGATCAACATAATCAATGTACATATGTAAAACGCATGAATTTATTCAAGAGGACGTCAGTCAGGGAATGCACTATTTTAATGAGATTGTATGAACTTAAAGAAACTACAAACAGTCATGCGAGAAGAAAATAGGTCCTTAAAAAATTGTTAAAGACTGTTGAATTATGTAATTTCTCTCGAGGCGTGTTGGCAATAAAATACATTGTTCATCTTTTAAAGTACTTTACATAAAGATACATAAGGTTCAAAGAAAATTAAAAAAAATTACGTATAAATTATATTTATTGATTCCTCATAAAGGACGGTTTTTATTGTACAAACTTTAAAAAGTCTGCTTTTCGCGCAATCCTGGCATAGCTTGATTAAAAAAAAACGTTTTTGAGAATAGATTAAGTCACGTGAAAGAAATATAGAGAAAAGCAACGGAAATTCAACTGGAACAGCCCGTTTTAGCTCATAGCAATAAAATGAAAGGCTGCGTCTAGACGTCCCGAAAAATTGGCGCAGCTGGAAAAGGAAAGAATATTTTACTACTAGTACGAAAATTACATCTCTCTTACAAGCTTGAATATCTCACAATATACGCCTGCTTTTGGTATTTTTGTAAACAATTCCAAAAATTCAATTTTAATTGACCAAGGTTCGCGGTAGTGAATGGTCTAAAAGTACAAAAAAAAAAACGGAAATATTTTGTCTTGAAAGGGCACGAATTGTCGTACATGTATTCAGAAATTATGAAAAATCACAAAAAAATAACTTCTGCTCATATACATTTTCCATCTTTGGTAAATTGGATTTAGCAGATTTAGAAAACATAACTATTTTTAGTAATGAGATACACCTGCAGCCTACACTTTTAAAACGATTAATACACAAGTTTCAAGATAAGTCTTCATAAAACTGACTAACAGATATTCGTCTTGTGTTAATTCAATTTACGGCTTATATAGTTTGTAACATATCCATAGAGAACAATCATCATGTTGTATTGCATGTCACCATGAAAAAACTGTTTACTAGATCGTGAAGCAGTAATATTTTTGAATCTTAAGTCTTGCTCTTTCTTTTTCCTTTTTATAAAAAATTAACCGACTTTTTCACTTGAAATAATAATTATATTTCAAATTATATAATATAAATTATACATATAAATATAACATAAATTATATACAATATGTTGTCGTAATTTGAATACGATGCAAAAAAGTCCGCCAAGTAAAAATTTTTCAGTACAATCAACGTAGTTTGTGAAATCAAAGTTTGCCAACTAATTCGAAAAGATATCTTAATTCTGTATTCTATTGAATTAAAAAAAAAAAAAAAACTTTAATAGTATATCATAAAGGATAAAAATGAAATCTTGACAAGATTTTTTGATTAAAAAAAAAGAAAATCTCGTCAAGGTTTAATTTTTAATACACCCTCACAGTTTCTGTAATTTTCTCAATGCAATCAATTTATAAAGTTAGATATCTTTTAGAATTACTTGGCACACTTTGATTTCACGAACTCTGTAGATTGTATTGACGTTTTACTTGGCGGAATTTTTTTCATCGTAGATATTTTTGGTGAAATATGTATATGTTTCTCTATGGCTGGTTTTTCTTCTTGATAAGACTGTTATAATTTCCGTTGCTACATTCTTTTGAAGTTGAAAAAGACAGGTCTAGTTCAAGCCAGCCTTCTACAACCAATATTTAGGGTTTTAGCCATAAATTACAGCGAATATAAAAATGAATGCAAAATAAGGAACAAATATTTAAATAAAGATAACAAATAAAATTTGTAGTTTATTGTGCAATATCTGAATAAGGATTTTCCGTCGGTGGTTCAGAAATGATTAAAATATACACCTATTATAGTAGAGTTCATCAATTAAGTGCGAAGCGCGAGACACGTGATGAGAATGCTTCCGGTAAAGCCGAAGGAGGTTTAACAAAAGGTAATTCACAATTAGCGAATTACAGTGTTCAATGGTTTGACCTTTAGCTTAAGGACGCGAAAATTCTTACCAATAAAAATGTGGCTATTGGTACCACTATTGACAGGGTTTGGTTGAGGTGAAAACGGGGGACCAAATATAACAGGCCCCAAGCGCGTTCAAACTTGCGAGCGGAGCTTGCCGCACCCTTAGTGCGCAATGACTATGTGCCCGCGCTCATTCATATTAGAGGATTTTGAAGACGCTATCGTTAAGTAAGTTTACTTCTTTGAAGATTACCTACTCTTCTATATCAGATTTTACAAAGCACACGTAAATACCATTAATCAGAAATCTAATAATTTACTGAAATGCACTTGGTAACCAACCAATGCTAAGCGATTCTACAAGTACCAGATGTACTTTTTGAATAAACCTGATGTCTAATTTTTAACAGAAAAATAAAAAATCTTATTGAAAATATAAAAAATTTGTGAAATTTTTTTTTTTGATCAGCAAGTCCCAAATATCCAAAAATTATAAATATTAATCATTCTCAGGTTAATGTTTACATGAATTTGAATAAAAAATAGAAGAGAATGTACAGTTTTTATTATAGTTTTGTAAATATGAAAAATGAATCTGCTTGCTGAAAGAAACGAGTATTAATTATTTTCGTTTATTTGACAAAGGCAGTCCACTATAGTGTAAAAAATTGAAAAATAAATTTAATATGAAATATAAAAGGTTTACATTCACAGATATATCACATATTGATAAAAAATTAGCAAAAACTTTTTTTCCAATATTTATTTAAATTGTTAATACGATAAAAAGAAGTATACTATCATGGCGCTAATTGAGTTCACTCATTTTTTTTCTCTCAGCTTCAATCGAATGTCGAAAATTTGGCATTAGAACATACGTATATGCGCTGGCTCGGAAGGAATTAAAAAATTTGATTCCAGCTTAGTTTGTTTTCGAAAATTCGACCGACTAAATTCCAATGGACGAATTTCGGTTTGAATTATATTTGTGCAACACTGTTATACATTCGGACTTGATCGGTCAATTTTTTAACCTTTCGGTAGATACTATCAATTAAGGTGACCATCAACTATAATGCTTTGGGTAACAAACCAAAATGTTAAGCAATTATACATTTAATACAATCACTATCCAGTACCACGCCAGTTTATTGTGCAATGCCTGAATAAGCAGTTTCGGACGGTGTGGTACAGAAATTAATAAAAAATACATTTATTATAGTAGAGTTCAGCAATTAAGTGTGAAGCTCGAGACAAGTGATGAGAATGTATTTGTTAAATCCAAACGATCTTTGACAAAAGGGAATTCACTATTACCAAGTGACAGTTTGAAACAGTTTGTCCTCCAATTTATACAGGTATGGTAAAAATTTCGTCATATTGATACGGAAATAAGAGTAAAAAAATGGGCATTTATGTCGGCTTTTGAGTTTTTCTCCACTGTGAAAGTTGTTGCAGTTCAGTGCAGTGACGCCGAGTCCTCAGCCTCTCGTGCTCAAATAATATATTGTCTAAGAACAAAATGACCACGAATCAATAATAAACTAGAGTCAAGCCTAGCAATCAAAAAGCTAACCAATTATAATTGAAAGAGCTATTTGTATTTTGAATTTTTAACACTTTCTCAAAAAACAAAAGAATAAAATAGTAGGGGAGAGTGGGGTATGGTGTCAATTACAAAAAACGCCTACGTTTGTGGATTTCCATATTAGTTTTTTGCATAAAATGACATTCTATGTTTGGAAACATAGTGATGTGATGAAATTTTTGTTTTAAAATACGTGTCAGAAGAGTTATTATGAGAAAAACGGTTTTGACGGAAACAGATGGAAAAAACTTTGGTAGAAATTAAGCACTTACAACATATTTTTAAATACTTGAAGCATGAAAATATTAGATTCTAATAGGTGAAGTATTTTTTTTAACTTCTGGTATCATAAATTGTTTTTATAAACGTTCTGAATGTATTAATATTAATAAAATCTTCAAATATGACATGCGGGAATGCCGTCTGAAAATTTTTGTGGAGATATGGTAACAGTGCTTGATAACAGGTCGGTAATTTGATCGATGATGTAGAAAAACTTCGAAATTTATTTATGTCCTGTCTAATGAAATTCGAGGTTTTTAATAATAAAGTGATATAGATAATGAAAATTCAAACGTGATTTGAAGTTGTATTTAACAATAATACGGTGAGTACCAAGTTCACGTTTAGTTACTTTGAAATAGATTGTCATGTGAAATTTGTAATTATAACCTACAAATATAAAAATTGTCGTTATAAAGGTTATGAATCTATTTACATTCCCAATTATAATATTTTATTAAAATATACTTGAAAGGATTTTCTTTACTTAACTGCTCAATTTCATGTTTTATTTCTTTGAAAGAAACCAACATGTAAACTTTGAGGTTATAACCTAAGAAGACTGAAATTTATTGTTATGAAGTCTTTTCCATGCCTAATTATAATTTCCCATAACAAACACACTTCAAGCAATTCTCTTTATTCATTAGGGTGGTCCTAGAAACATGGGTTGAACAATAACTCAATAAATAGGATTTCGAATATTATTGATCAATGCATGTTTCGAATTTTCGCGCCTTTGGTACCTTTCAATAAGTAAGATATCTGTTAAAAGCAAATGCAGAATTAAAAATCAAAATAGAATTTTCAAGGAGTAAGAGGTTATAACTAGGTTTCGCGACATACTTTACATTGATTGATAAGAAAACATTTATTTAGTGTTGATCATATCTCGAGTAATTTTTTTTCGATACATTATACTTTCAAGAATTATTATATTGTACGCTTCTTATTTTACAACTTTCATATTCATGAAATCAATCGGCAGTAATATGACGGACACCATGTCCCATGATATGGGGTACGCTGATCGAAATGCGAGACAAACAAATTAATTAAATATCAAATAATGACGTTGTTCAAAACGGATTTAAGTAATGACATATATAACCTGATAATGTGAGCTTCTCACCAAAAAATGCAGACATCAAAATCACATTTCAATTATGATTTAAAGCACATTTAATTCATAGCCTGACATCATACCCCACTCTCCTCTATGTACAAGTTTATGAGACAATATAAGAAAATGTGCTATTGGATCGAAAAGGAATGCTATTGAATCAATAACCTTTTTTTAAAAACAAATCTTTTATTGATTTAAATGCATATACTCTAGAACTCACAGCTTCAATATTGAACTGAAATGAATTAATTATTTTTGCACTGAATATGCATTTAAGTCAATAAAGAATATTCTTTTGAATAAGGATTATTGATTCAATAGGGTTTTTTTTTCTCAGTGCAGATATATTCAACTTTTTTCTCCCTAAAAGCTTAAAATCGACATTTTGCGAAATCAGCGACTAAGAAAAAACGAATAGTCAATATAGAATGATATTGTGACAATATAATTATGTCTTTGTGTACATTTTGTCTTATGCTTACAAAAAACAGGCGTCGAATTGATTAAACCGGCACAAAAAAAAAAAAGTGGTCTGCCCGGCGGACTACACCGGCATATTTATATGTTTTTGGGGTCGCTGAAGTCGAATCCGGGTCCAAATACCTAAGTTATCTTGTATTTTTCCAAAAAAACGCAAAAATAGACGTAAAATCGACGAAAACAGCGATTTTACTTGTATACTTTTACAAAAAAAATATCTTCACGCCCGGTGGACTAAACCAGCATATCTACATGTTTTGTGGGTCGCTGAATCCGAATCCGGGGTCCAAATGACCCAGTTGGCTCATATCTTTCCGAAAAACGCAAAAATATACGTAAAATCGACGAAAACAGCGATTTTTCTTGTATATTTTTGCACAAAAAAATGCCTTTATGCCCGGTAAACTAAACGAGCATATATATACATATATGTTTTTTGGGTCTTAGAATCCGAATCCGGGGTCCAAATAACCCAGTTGGCTCATATTTTTCCGAAAAATGCAAAAATAGACGTAAAATCGACGAAAACAGCGATTTTTCTTGTATATTTTTGCAAAAAAAAAAAAGATCTTCATGCCCGGTGGACTTAACCAGCATATCTCGGATTGAATAAGTGTTCCTGCTTTTACATATATAACGATAATTATGATTAACAAAAAACATATGATCGAGCTCATGCATTATTTACATAAAGAATGCTCAATTTTGAGGTTAAGTGTAAAATGAAAAATATTTACTTCACTTTAACAAAATCTATAATTAATTCAAAAAATATATATTCAATGTAAACAAGAACTTTACTCAATTTGAACAAAAGATTCATATAAACTAACCAAAAGTTTGTTTGAACCAATTAAATAAGGACAAACAAAATTTGTTTAAATCACAAATTACATTTATGATATTTTTTACCTGAACACAAAATTAAAATGTTCTAGACAATTAATAATCAAGTACATTAGCTATATTGGAATATTTTCAAAATGCAGTGAAATTATTCATAATGTCTTTATCGAACTGGCCAAAATTGTTCGTAAAGTTGTGTCCAAACTTAACCAATTTGAACAATAATTTTTGTTTTATTATACTACGCCAATTCTAAATATGTTTAAAAAAAATTCAAATTATCGATATTCCAAGTTTATCGATCTATCGATCATCTTTGTATTGTATCATAAAAAAGGTTCGAGAATTTCCATGGCAACAGAAAAAAAACTGCGAATAACATTGTTAAAAAAACAACGAGTATCAAATAAACTCAAATATTATCAATAAAATGTGCAATCAATCATTTAAACAATTCAACCAAAGGCACTAATCAAATCTTATATAAAAAAAGCAAGAAGTATTTAACATATTTCGGTCCTTCGAGCCGGATTTATTGGATATCCGAAGCACATTTTGGAGAAAGCATTTTCCAGGCACGCCTTCAATTACAACAAAGCATACCCGATTAACCTCCAAATCTGAATAACATCAATCAACAGAAATTTATACACAAAATTACGAAGTTCAACAGTTCTACTCACATAACAGATTTTAAATTACGTTTATCACATGCCGAGAAATTGTGGGATACATTTGATGATATCCAAACTCAGATTGAGTTTGGATCGATAGATCCGACACAATTAATCAATCAGACGTTAACAAATTTTAATATGAAATTACCTGCGCTAAATATGCCAACTTCTGATAGATCATACGATTCCTGGACACAATTTGAAGAAACGTTTGAATCGTTGATTCACAAAAGCACTCGTCTCTTTGATATCGAAAAATTTCATTATTTGTGCGGTTCACTAAACGGAGAGGCTGCGAAGGTGATTCAAACTCTAGGAGTTTCT
The DNA here is from genome assembly GCA_011634705.1 of Andricus grossulariae. NCBI lineage: Eukaryota > Metazoa > Arthropoda > Insecta > Hymenoptera > Cynipidae > Andricus > Andricus grossulariae. Next base: position 86,525,150 of record JAABKJ010007545.1, on the reverse strand, counting down.
GCCTCTAACTATGCGAAAGCCTGGGATCTTCTTAACGAAAGATTTGAGAATGAACGCCTAATTATACACACACATGTAAAGGCTCTTTTTGACATGCCCTTAGTATCAAAGGGTTTTCATTTGCGTCAACTGGTCGATGATCTTTTAAATCATTATAGAGCGTTAGAAGTTGTAAAGCAACCGGTCGACCAGTGGGACACCTTACTAATATATTTGGTAAGTACAAAATTCGATTATGCTACTAAACGCGTATGGGATATAAAAGTTGCAGAATTAGAATCAAAGCCTTCTACCTTCCCGAACCTGGAGGAATTTCTAAGAACCCGTTGTCAAATCCTAGAAACCTTGACACAAGACGATCAGAACATGCAACCTAAGCACAAAAAAGAATGTCCAGTCTGAAAAGGTAATCGTGCTATATATTTTTGTCAAACTTTCTTACACGCGTCAGTAGAATCTCGATTTAAGTTAGTAGAATCTGCAAAATTATGCAACAACTGTCTCAGATCTTATCACCCTACAAATAAATGCTTTTCAGGCCCTTGTAGAAAGTGTGGCCTGAAACATAATAGTATTTTGCACAACGAATCAACGTTCACAAAACAATCCACTTCCAATCCACAATTAACATTACCAAACATTTGTACACACATGGAGTCGGATGTCACCGCTCATTACTGATAAGGATTGGGAGAAAACGTTATGCTTGCCACAGCTCTAGTAAATATATTAGATTCAAAGGGAAATTTGCAAACATGCAGAGTTTTTCTAGACAACGGATCACAGTCCAATTTCATCACAAAGCAATGCTGTGATCGTTTAAATCTACCAATTCACAAAACAGACATCACTGTTGGAAGCATTGACAAAATATCTATGAGCGTTTTACATAAAACTCAAATCACTATCCAGTGAATGCACAGTAGATACAAGAGAACCTTGAATTGTCTTGTTACTGGAAGGATAACAGGAAAATTACCAAAGACCCAACTCAATATCTCACCCAACGAGATACCAAAACTGGGTTGGATCGGCATTGGTCTACTTATCATTCCACAAACTAAGTCACTTCAAGTAAGTAGTTTCTCTTTGACTGTTGATTATGATAAGAAGCTCCATGAACAGGTATCTTCTTTCTGGGAGATTGAAAATAACTATAAATCATGGAAACCACTTTCTGAAGAAGAAGATGCCTGTAAAAGACATTTTAATGAAACAACGACTCATGATTCGGATGGTCGATTTGTGGCAAGTATGCCACTCAAAGAGAACCTGCACGAATTAGGAGAATCACAGCAAATCGCCCGAAGAAGATTCCACGCAGTCGAAGGACGTCTGGCCAAAAATCCAATTTTGAAAGAAAACTAAATCGGAATTATCAACAATTATCCGGAACTAGGGCACATGCCAGAAATTAAAGAAGATGATGCCGAGGCTGATCTTCCTCTCTGTTATCTACCGCATCATCCGGTTTTTAAGGAATCCAGTACAACGTCAAAGGTCAGAATCGTTTTTAATGGTTCGGTTAAAACGTCATCTGGCTTATCCATCAATGATGCCCAGAAGGTTGGTCCGGTCATTCAGGATGACCTCTTCGGTATTCTACTTCGATATAGAACTCATCCATACGTGATGTCAGCGGACATTGAAAAAATGTATCGCCAGGTAGTAATTCAAAAAGATAAACGGTCTCTGCAGCGTATCATTTGGAGGCTAGAGTCATCACTATCACTAAAGGAGTATGAACTCAACAGAGTTATTTTTGGAATGGCTTCATCACCATTTTTAGCGATCAGGTCTCTGCTACAACTTGGCTACGAGCATAAAAAAACCTTTCCAGAGGCTAGCGGTGTCGTCCTAAAGGACTTCTACGTGGACGATTTGATTACTGGCGCAATCACGATTGAAGAAGCTCGTCAACTACGATCAGATTCTATAACTATACTCCAGAGTGCTGGATTCAATTTAAGAAAGTGGATAACGAATCATCCACTTATTTCGGATCGAAAGGAACACATTCAGACTGAAAAATCGATATCTGATGAAAAGGATACAAGGACTTTAGGTGTGATTTGGGATTCAGAAAATGATACTTTAAAGTATTCTTTAAACATAATTAAAAACTGTCAAGTTACAAAAAGGATTATTTTATCGACAGTGGCTCGAATTTTTGATCCACTCGGGCTCATCAACCCTGTTACCATTATGGACAAAATAATTCTTCAGGAGGTCTGAAACATCAATTGGGTTGGGATGAGGACGTTTCAACTGCTATAAAAACAGATTGGTCTCAATTTGTAGACCAGTTATCTGTCATGAATAACTACCGCATTCAAAGACATATAGCATGCCTGAGGTCTGTTCTCATCCAAATACATGGATTCTACGACGCATCAATGAAGGCGTATGGTGCCAGCGTCAACATTCGTTCAACTGATGGAATCCAAAGAACTGTGAGACTTTTCTGTGCTAAATCCATAGTCGCTCCTTTAAAGATCCAATCATTGCCCAGATCAGAGCTCTGCAGTGCTTTACTTTTAGCAGAACATACTGCCAAGGTATCTACATCTATAAATTTGCGAATTGAGCAATGCGTTCTTTGGAGCGATTCCACAGTAGCTTTGGCATGGATTCAATCTTAACTTTTTAAATTTTGGTCTAATTGAAAAATGTCATCAAAATATTTTTGAAATATATTTTATATCTAGTAAAAATTTAAATTGATATTTCCTAATCTGCCAGGAAACTAATTTTTTCTGTTTTTTTGAAAATTTTCAAAATGCTGAAAAGCATATAACTTTTTTAATTTTCATCGAAACTCAAAATGGCATTAGGATAATTTGCAAGTCTTTCTGTCGTGTACCAGAAACTTTGACACACATATCTAAAACTCTTTTAAAAAATTTGTTTTCAAGTTTCAAGATACTCTAACTTTTGAATTTTGGTCTAAACGAAAAATTTAATTGGGATGGTTTCGAAATATATTGCATCTCTAGTAAAAATTTAGATTGATATTTCTTAATCAGTCAAGAAAATATGTTTTTTCTATTTTTTGAAAATTTTCCAATTTTGAAAGGTACATAACTTTTTAAATTTTGATCGAACTTATTTCATGAGCCAGAATTTTTGACAAAAATTTATAAAATTCTTTAATTTTGTTGATTCAAATTTTGAAAATGCTTCAAATTTTTTAATTTAGGCCGGTTAACGAGCTTGATTTTGATTTTGGTACCCTGCAAAAGTGTATTAAAAGCTGATTCGATTCTTAAAATGTTTTCATTTTTTTTAATCTTTAAAAATCTACATTAAAAAAATGGATCAATCTCAAGATTTCAATTATTTTCAAACGTTTCCAAAACTTTTAACACTTCTAATTATCTTTTGAAACCATTCATTTTTCCAATGAATTTTAAAATTCTAAAATTTTTTGTTTAATTTGCAGCCAAAGAGATAAACCTTATTAAAAAAAAATTACAAAGAAGGTTAAATTTTACCAACGCAGTTGAATTTTTAAAGTCTTAAAAAAGTGATTCAACCAAAATTTTCAAGTTGAATCCTCAAGCAATGAAGAACAATTTTCAACTAAACAGTTACATTTTTATCCAAGATAGATGCAATTTTTACTAAAACTGACGAATTTTTAAATTAAAATGTCAAATTTTCAACAAAAAAAAGATTTGAATTTTCATCCAAAAAAGATTTTAGTTTGACTTTTCAATATCAAAATATGAGTTTTAAACAAGAAGGAAATTGTCTGCAAAAATATTTAAATTTTCAACCCACAAATATCAATTTCAAACAAAGCAGTTGAATCTTCAACCAAAAGGGATGAATTTAAAAAAAAATTGTTAAATTTTCAATCAAATAATTGCTTTTTTGTCCAAGAAAGAGGACATCTTTACTAAAACAGTTGAATTTTTAAATAAAAAACACAATTTTTCAAAAGAATAATTAAATTTTAAACAACAAGTAAATTTTCTGCAAAATAGTTGAATTTTCAACGACAAAGTGGATTTTCCAACAAAACAGTTGCATTTTCAACCAAAAGGGATGAATTTTTTGACAAAATTGTTGAATCTTTAACGAAATAGTTGCATTTTTGTTCAAGAAAGATGAAATTTCTACTAAAACGGATGAATTGTTAAATAAAAAACACAATTTTTCAAAAAAATTGTTGAATTTGAAACAAGTAAATCTTACACGAAATAATGAATTTTCTACGAAATAGTTGATTTTTCCACAAAACAGTGAAATTTTCAACAAAACAGTTGGATTTTTATCCAAGAAAGATGAAATTTTTACTAAACTAGATAAATTTTTAAACAAAAAAGACGAATTTTCAAAATAATAGTTGAATCTCCAGCCATAAAACATTCCAGTTGACTTTTGAACACTAAAATATGAATTTTAGATAAGAAGTAAATTAAATAAAAACAGTTGAATTTTCAACAAAACTGTTGCATTTTTATCCATGAAAGATGAAATTTCTCACAAAAAATATGAATTTTTAAATAAAAAAGACAGATTGAAAAAAAATAGTTAAATCCTTATCCAAAAATGATTTCAGTTGACTTTTCAACATCAAAATGTGAATTTTAAACAAGTAAATTTTCGACGAAACAGTTGAATTTTCAACCCAAAAAGACGCATTTTCAAGAAAATAGTTAAATTTTCAACCAAAAGGGATGAAGTTTTAAGAAATTGTTATTTTTCGAACAAATAATAAAATTTATAACGAAAAAGATGATCTTCAGGGGTTTTTTAAAAATTCCCTGATACCCCTGACCGATTTTTAATTTCCCCTGAACCTTAATATTCAAAGACCAATATCCTAAACATGTAACATTTTTAACCTAGAATATCTTAATAACGGAATAAAACAATTTCAAATTAAAATTTACAAATTCCAAATTTATTCTGCTGGACAGTTATTTAAAGTTATAAAAATTCCCTGATTTTTGCAAGATTTCTTTTTTCTAAATTCCTGACTTTTCCTTGACCAATAAAATTCTCTGACTTTTTTTAAAATTGTTTTTGGCTAGGTGTCATCTTCAATGCCGTCAAATATTTAAAAATATACCCTAAAACTTTTGTCGTCTACAAGAAAGGGGTTTATAGCCTATTAAGGCGTTAATTAAGTCTTAATAGAATCCTGAGTAAAAAATGTTCGAAAAAATAATAAATGAAAATTTAAAAGAAAAAAAAAATGTGGACAATACTGTGAAAGAATTACGACGGACAAAAATACGGATCGAGACCCGAACGAAGCTATAAGGGTTTTTGTTCGGGGATACGAAACCCCAAAAATCGAAAATAAAAAAAAATAAAAATTTTAAATTTAAACGTAACTTTTTGCTAGGTGTAATATTGTCAAATTGGTGGCTAAGTTAAGAGATAAATATATAACCCTAGTTGAGAATATTCACCGTATGAAATCAATATTTTATCACTTCACTGATGGAGTAATTCATCAAAAAAGTCACAAGTTTATTGGTTCGGTTGCTTTTCGATCAATAAACTTTTTTTTACATTCTTTTTAATGAAACATGGTGGTCTTGAGCATACATTAAACAGAACGCGTGATTTCCATATGTTGCTATTATTTCAATAAATATGGGAATGTTATGCAGCAATCGCGTTTTTATATGAATTATTTTGTCCAGATCAAACTTTCATTAAAAATGTACTTAACATTATAGATATGGTCATGGTAATATATTATTATCATTGATTATATATTTACCAATAGAATGCAGGAAAAAGGATAAACCAAGGTATAGAGTGCCAGTGGCGATCTTCATTTTGTATTGTAGTAATCTAATGAATTTTTTATGAGATGCTTCCGTATGTATATTAGGAAGCTGTCCATGTACCACGGAAGGCTCCTAGTCGCTGTCTCAGTAGACCTTCTAAATTCAATCCCCGGTTATTAAAAAATAAAGTTTCATAAAGATTTCCGGGTTTATTTCATCGTATACCTATGCATAACAGTTTAGGCAATGATTCGAGAAAAACAAATCTTTTTTGGTCCAACGTTATCTCTGCCAGGGTTTCAATTATTGTAAGATATTCGTATGATGAAATAGTTTCTGGGTCACCCATCTGAAAATTCCTATACAGCAACCTCGGCGGATCCTGAGCTTGTTCCTCTGCAGGAAACTGAACACGAACCTGTACAGGTAATCTTGACGGTTCCTCTTCCGGAATTTGGCGAAGGAAACAGTACATGATCCTGCAAAAGAACCTACACCTACAAACGAAACTTTGAATGATCGATCGAGTATAGGTTCCTGTACAGGTTTCTTTGCGAAGTAAATTGAGGCACGCGTTCCTGTACAGAAACACGAATAGAGTCTTTTACATAAAGCCGTCGCGGAAACGTATGTCGCTTAAAGCTATAAAGTTGCTTTCCTTTTATTCACTTGAAGATCTAACGCACTATCGAGAGAGCCGAGACACTAGCGAAACCTCGCGGATTAGTTCCTATGCAGGTTCATGTACAGGAACCCACACCTCAATTCACTAGGTGACGGAACCTGTACAGGATCATTCAAAGGTTAACTTGCATACAGGTTCATTTATAGGATCATGTACAGGTCCCTTCGTCAAATTCCTTCACAGGAATCGTCGAAATTACCTGTACAGGTTCGTGTGCAGGTTCGTGTACAGGAATTTTCAGTTGGAGATTGGCAAGTGTTTCTCATTTCCATAACCTTCTCTTAATTAATGTATGCAGCCTTAGAGAAATTTATGTATCTTCACAAAGCAGTTAGTAGTTTTTCACTATCCAATTACTAAATATGTCAACTAATCGAATGAGTAATTTTCTACTAGGATTTAGTGGCTTGCTTTTTTCTTATTGAACTAGTACACGGAGAAAAGTGGAAGGTCAGCTTGGCCATCTAGATGTGCAGACAGACTATATTGCAGGGTGAACTATAGGACAGCCCTTGAAGATGGCGAAAGCGACTATATCTGGAAGGGTAAAACAAGAGGTTCAAATCGATCATTTCAGAGTGTCGACTTGTTCATCTCGAACGGTCGACTCAAGTGTCATAGAGAGTCGAACCGATCATCACAGAGGGCGGAATTGATCATTATAAAGGGTCGAATCGTTCATCATAGAGGGTTGATTTGGTTATATCAGATAGTTGGCTAGATCTCGGACAGTCGACCTGCCCATCTTAGGGGGTCGATTTGATTATCCTAAATTTTCTACCTTTGTTGTCCTTTTCCTACGTATTCCAGTTTCTCTTCTCAAAACGACACGGCCAGACTTTTATTCAAAAGATGGTATGAGATGCAACGTCTCGGTAACGTATCTTTACCCTCATCAGGCGTCCAATATATAGAAGAACATGATAATTATTAAAACCTATATCTTATATGATAGATATTGCACATGTTTACCAAGATGGTAAGGAAAAAACTTCTCTGTCTAGATAAAAAATGGTCCAAGCGGACGAACATAATGTCACGTAATGTCATGGTATTGGAACATGGAAGGTTATCATTATTTTCGTACAATTTTCTTTAATTTGTTAATAATTTCATTATGTTTTATAAGACAAAGGTTATGACAGAAAGTCTAAGATCATACTATATACTGGGTTGTAATGATCGCAGTCAGTGATTTTGTTTATACTTTTGTCACCTTTTTCAATAAAAACCATTTCTGCAAAACATCTTTTATAATTTTTTTTAATTTGTCTAGTTGGATTTGTGTGTTTTTTTTATATTGTTCCATCTCTTTTCACTTCCTTTAAGAACCAAATCTAAAGGAATGTTTGTGAATAGTGATGAAACATCAAGTGAGAGAAGAATTTTGTTAAGTGTCTTGGCCAAAAAATAAGAAGAAGTGTTAATACATGAAACTACAGGTCTTAGTGGATAATTTATTTGACAAATTTTGGGCAATCCATAAATCCTGGCAATGTTTGTATTTTCAGTTATTAAATCTGCTGGAGTAATTTTTTTCTCATAGAAAACCCTTTGTTCTTCATTCATCGGTTAACTTAAATGTTTCTTTTTGTAATTCTTTTAAAGGGTGATTGTCAACTTTTTCATACGTTTTTTTTATCATTAGGCATAATATTCATCTTGTTTTTGTAATCTTCAATTTCTATCACTACTGTGAGATGACCTATATCGGCACCTGTTACTAATAGTTCTTTATTTTCTTTAAATACTATCCTTTATACCTCGAGCAATTGCCCTATCAACATCAGAAATATTTTTTGATTTTCTAATATAATTTGTTGCGATTGAGAGTATTTTGTGTCCAAATTCTTCATGTGACTCATCTTGAATTTTATGTAAGTTTGCTTCCATGTCCTTAACCTTTTTAAACATTTCAACATGTTTACTAGTGAGGAAGTTATTGCTAAATTTTACACCTAATCTAAGAGCATCAAGAACCAAGTCAGGAAGTGCGTTATCTGGAATATTTATTAGCCAAGAATCAGTGTTAGTCACATTACTAATCATATTACTTTCTATTCTATGTTTATTTAATTTTATATATTTATAACCTTGGTTTCTTTTCAATTTTGTTATATATTTGATCTGCAATTGTCCGAGTTGGTTCTTCACTCTGCAGACAATAAATCTGTTTTTTAAAACTAGTATGACTATAAAAATGAAATTTTCTCATGCTTTTTATACAATTGTTAATGCTATTTGGAAAGATGTCTAATCAGCGACATTCTATAAAAAATCTTTTCTAGCTGTAAACTTTTGTATTTCGAAATAAGTGTCGACTAAACCTTTTTTTGTCCAGTATGCTTCGTCCTTCCTTGTATTCGAATTGTTGGTAGAACCCATAATGTTGATGATAGAAAACACAATTACTAGTCAATGTGTGTTAATTCTAAATTATGGAGAGATGTTAAATCCAAACTTTTTCACGTCCGGGAATGATGAATGAAAATTTTCTTAAGGATTAGGAAGAATAATTATATTTTCCGATTCTCAAAAGGACGCAAGATGTTGAAGTTATTGTGCGAGTGCAGCAAAACACCATTTCCTTATTGACACCTTCATAAAGCTTATAGTCAATGTTTCTTTCTTGACATACTTTTTTCGTAGGGTAGGAATCAAAATCCGAAATTTGAGCTACATTTTTGAAAAAGGATAAGCGTAACACATATTAAAACTTGACAATCTCCCCATATAATAATCCATCATAGTAATATGTACATTCATCGAAACCTTGCCAGAGATAAAGTTTGATCAATAAAGATCAGTTTCACTCGAATAATTCTTTAAGCTGTTAGTATATAATGAGATACTTTTTTGAAAGATGCAATTTGTTCTGTGACATGTAGGTATACGAGGAAATCTCTGTGAAACTATATTTGTTAATAACCGGGGCTTTAATTTAGAAGGTCTAGCAATACAGCTAGACGCCGACTATATTCCACATTGATATTTTTTTTGGTGGGGAGTCTAAGAGGGGAAATCGCGAAACAAAAATTGGCTACCTGTTACATGTGCGTATTTTTCCTTCAGTCAGTAATCAGTAAATCAGAGTCGAATCTACTTCAATAGAAAATGAAGATCACCGCTGGCACTCTTTTCCTCGCTTTATCCATTTTCATTCATTCTATGGGTAAATATATGATAATTATTGATAATATAATATCCTATCTGAAATTTTAAATACATTTTAGCTTGATTACAAGAAAAAAAGTTAATATAGAAACTCGATTGCCGGGTAACATTTCCATCTTCGTTTACACAACAGTAGCATATGGAGATAACGCGTTTTGTTTAAATCATGTTCAATGCCATTATTTTTTACCTCCTAATTTAGCCACAAATACAATATTACACTCAGAGAAAAGTTAAGTTCAAATTTAGGAAATCGTTTCTTCAGCTCTGTTTTTTTTTTAATTGAAAGTAAAAGTACACTTTAAAGAAGCCAACATTTTTCATGTTTCAAATAATAACGTTTTTTGCATCTCTGAATTGAGGTAATGATTTGCTTATATATTATTTCTTTAATTGAAAAAAAATTTGATTCAAATAAAGTACTTGCTAAAATTTGAGAATTAATTGGTTCAATCTTATTATTTTAAACCAAGATTTATGATAATCTTTATATCTAAATTATTGAAATTGCATTAATTACCAGTGAAATTCTACTACTTCAATTAGAGGAATGCCATATGTAAATTTATTTCAGGCTGTATATATTAATTAAGAGAAGCTTATAAAAATGGAAATCGTGACAAGTAGAAAAGTTTGATAAAAGAATGCGATTGTGCAATAATGTCACTTGCTCGGCTTTATTGAAACAGTACTAAGTCCCCTCGATCGTTTCGCTCAAAATTGGAATTTTCGATTATTTTTCATAGTATTTTCGAAAAATAAAATCAAAATGAAAATTAATATAATAAAATGGTTTAAACCAATTTTGTAGGACATTTTCAAAGCTGTAATTCATAGTTGAATTTTTTTTCTGCATCTGACTTCGTTTGGCTCAACATTTAAATTTTCTATTTTTTTCATAGAATTTTCGATAAATACAACCAAAATGGAAGGTACTATCAAAAAATGGCGCAAACAAATTTTGTAGGGCTTTTATAAAGCTGTAATTCATAATTGAAAATTTATTCTGTGTCTCACGTCGTTTGGCGCAAATTTCGAATTTTCTATTTTTTTCATACTATATTTGATAATTAAAACCAAAATGAAAAGTACTATAAAAAAATGGTTCAAACAAACTTTTTCTGACTTTTTAAAAGCTGCAATTACTTCCTGAGACCTTTTCCAATATTTTGCATAGTACGGCTCAAAATTTAAATTTTCTATTTTCTATATCGAATTTTGGATAAATAAAGCCAAAATGAAAAGTACTATCGAAAAATGGTTCAAACCAATTTTGTATGACTTTTTCAAAGATGTTATTCACAGTTACATTTTTTTCTGAATCTAACTTCGTTTGGCTCAAAATTTCAATTTTTTATTTTTTTCATCGAATTTTCGATAAATAAAACCAAAATGAAAAGTACTAACAAAAAAATTGTTCAAACAAATTTTTTAGGACTTTTTAAACGCTGCAATTCATAATTGAGACTTTTTCCGTAACTCGCGTCATTCGGCTCAATTTTTGAATGTTCTATTCTTTCCATATTATTTTCAATAAATAAAAGTAAAATAAATAATACTATCAAATAATAGTTTAAACAAATTTTGTCGACTTTTTAAAACTGCAATTACTTCCTGAGACCTTTTCCAATATTTTGCATAGCTTTGTTGAAAATTTTAATTTTCGATTTCTTTTTCATAGTATTTTCGAAAAATAAAACCAAAATAAAAGGTACTATCAAGAAAATGGTTCAAACCAATTTTGTAGGACTTTTTCAAAGCTGTAATTCATAGTTGAATTTTTTTCTGCATCTGACTTCGTTTGGCTCAAAATTTGAATTTTCTATTTTCTTTATCAAATTTTCGATAAATAAAACCAAAATGGAAAGTACTAACAAAAAATGGTTCAAGCACATTTTGTAGGGCTTTCTGAAAGCTTTAATTCATAATTGAACATTTTTTCTGTGTCTCACGTCGCTTGCCGCAAATTTTAAATTTTCTATTTATTTGACAGTATTTTCGATAAATAAACCAAAAATGGAACGTACTACAAAAGAATGGTTCGAAAAAAATTTTTCGGACTTTTTAAAAGCTCCAGTTCATAGTTGAGACTTTTTTCCGTAACTCACATCGTTCGGCTCAAACTTTGAATTTTCAATTTTTTTCATAATATTTTCAATAAATAAAACTAAAATGAAAAATTCTATCGAAAAATAGTTTAAACAAATTTTGTACGACTTTTTGAAATCTGCAATTGCTTCCTGAGACTTTTTCCAATATTTTGCATCGTTTCGCTCAAATTTTGAATTTTATATTTTTTTCATAGTATATTGAATAAATAAAACCAAAATGAAAAGTACTGTAAAAAAATAATTCAAACAAATTTTGTGGGACTTTTCGAAATCTGCAATTTCTTCCTGAGACTTTTTCCAATATTTTGCATCATTTGGCTCAGATTTTGAATTTTATATTTTTTCCATAGTATTTTCAATAAATAAAACCAAAATGAAAAGTACTATCAAAAAATAGTTCAAACAAATTTTGTACGACTTTTCGAAATCTGCAATTGCTTCCTGAGACTTTTTCCAATGTTTTGCATCGTTTGGCTCAAATTTTGGAATTTTATATTTTTTTCATAATATTTTCAATAAATAAAACTAAAATGAAAAATTCTATTAAAAAATATTTTAAACAAATTTTGTACGACTTTTTGAAATCTGCAATTGCTTCCTGAGACTTTTTCCAATATTTTGCATCCTTTCACTCAAATTTTGAATTTTATATTTTTTTCATAGTATATTGAATAAATAAAACCAAAATTAAAAGTACTATCAAAAAATAGTTCAAACAAATTTTGTACGACTTTTTGAAATCTGCAATTGCTTCCTAAAACTTTTTCTAATATTTTGCATCGTTTGGCTCAAATTTTGAATTTTATATTTTTTTCATAGTATTTTCAATAAATAAAACCAAAATGAAAAGTACTATCAAAAAATAATTCAAACAAGTTTTGTAGGACTTTTCAAAATCTGCAATTGCTTCCTGAGACTTTTTCCAATGTTTTGCATCGTTTGGCTCAAATTTTAAATTTTATATTTTTTTCATAGTAGTTTCGACCAATAAAACCAAAATGAAAAGTACTATCAAAAAATTGTTCAAGCAGATTTTGTAGGATATTTTAAAATCTACAATTCATAGTTGTGACTTTTATCGTATGTGACGTCGTTCGGCTCAAATTTTGAATCTTCTATTTTTGTATAGTATTTTCAATAAATAAAACCAAAATAAAGAGTACTATCAAAAAATAATTCAAGAATATTTTGTAGGACTTTTCAAAAGCTACAATTACTTCCGAAAACTTTTTCCCATGTTTTGCGTCGTTTGAATCAAAATTTAAATTTTCGATTTTTTTATATTATTTTCGAAAAATAAAACCATAATGTTAAGTCTAATCGAAAAATGATCTCAAATAAAAAAGAGTTAAATTCATTAGAAAAAAAAAATTTAACAAAATTGTTGAACCTTCAACCAGAAAATATTTTTATTTTAAACCAAACAGTTGCAATCCTAATAAAAAACATGAAATTCTTACAAAAAAAAAATATATATATGGAAGAACAAAAATTTTAGACAAATTGCAATTTGAAGGCAATAATAATTTGTAGTACAAAAGACATTTTTTTAGGTTTAGTTGCTTTAAAGTTACGTGAATAAGTTTCTCCTAAGTTTCTCGAAATAATTGAAACAAATTTTTGAAAATTTCAAATGAGTCTTAAAAGTATCTAGAAAATTTCGAAGAACTTTCTTTTTATTTTAAAGGATCTAACAAAATTTAAGGAAAAGGAGACTAAAAGGTTTAGGCCTGTTTCTCACTTGGAAAATATTTAAAAATATTTGATAAATTTTTGGAAATCTTTCAAAGTTGTAAAATATTTTCAATCTCTTCAAAACTTCTAAAATTCCTAAATATCTTTTAAACTGACACGAATTATTCCTAAAATTGTCTTATAATCTTCTGGATTCGTTTTTAATAATTTGGGATTTTTTTCGCAATGTTTTTAAATATTTTTCAATGTTCTCTTTTATTTTATTTTTCAAATTAAAAAAACGCTTGATGTATTTTTAAAAACTTCAAAATTCTGCTTCGAAATCTTCAAAAATCTAGATTTTGTTCTAAGTTTTTTTGAAATCATTTGAAATTTAATATTATTTTTAGAATTTTTTTAAAAGTTCTTAATATCTTTTAAAATTATTGAAATTTTTCCTACAATTTGTTAAAAATTCAGCAAAATTGAACAAATTGCCTAAAAACAGTTGAACTCATCCAAAAAATAAATGTGAAAAAAAGTATTTGAATCCATAACCAAAAAATATTAATTTTCAACTAATTGTATTTTTAAACAAATAAATGAATTTTCTATCCAGAACATTATTTTTCCACGATAAAAGACAAATTTTCAACTAAAAATATAATAGTTTATAATTGAAATAAAAATTATTTCAAATTTGAAATTAAAAACATTTGAATCCATCCTAAAAGCCAAATTTTCAACAAAATAGTTCAATCTACAGCCAAAAAAGATTTTAATTCTAAACCAAAAATTTGCAATTTTGTTTTAAAAAAGATGGAATTTCTACCAAAAGAGATGAAATTTCAAACCAAAAAGACAAATTTTCTGCAAAATTGTGGATTTAAAAACCAAGAATTATTTTTCAGTACAGAATAAAAAAAAATGTAGGTAATTTATAATTTGAAGGCAAAAATAATTTTCAGTACAAAATGAAAACTTCGAATAAATATTTATTTTTAAATTTTCTTCGTTTATTTGCTTGAAGTTATATTAATATAATTTTCGTAGGTTTCTCGAGAAAATTCAGAAAAAATGTTGAAGATTGCAAATGGTTATAAAAAGTATCTCTAGAATGTCTGAGAATATTTTTGTTTACTTTAATGAATTTTATACAATTTCAGGAAAAATTTGAGTATTTTAAAATATATTTAAGACTTTTTGACACTTAGAAAAAATTTGAGAATATTTTATACATGTTTGGAAATGGTTTAAAGTTTTAAAATATTTTTGATCTTTTCAAAATTCCAAAAACTCCTGCGTATCTTTTAAACTCACTCGAATTATTTCTAAAATTGTTTTAAAATCTTTGGGGTTCCTTTCTGACAATTTTTGAAATCTTTTGTTATGTTTTATAATTATTTTAAATTTTCTTTAAAAAGTTTAAAAATAAAGAATCCCTTTAAATATTCCCAGCAATCTTAAAAACATTTCTCTACTATCTTGAAACCTCTCAAAATCTTTGAAATTTTTTATTATTTTTGAAGTATTTCAGAAACCTCTCAATATCTTTGAATTTAAATGTTTTGGAATGTTCTAAAACATCTTAAAATTTTCTCTGAAACTAAATGTTGTAAAATGAAAAATCATTTAAAATTTTCTGAGAAATCTTGAAAACATTTTTTTATTTCTTGAAACTTCTCAAAATTATTCAAAGGCTCCTAAATTTGTTGTTCGGGATCTTTAAAAAATCCACATTTTGTTTTCAATAGAATTATTTTTGTATTTTTTCAAAACTTCTGAATGTCTCTCAAATTTATTCGAATTTTTTCTAAAATATTTAAACTTACAACATTGAAAAATTTTGCGTTGAAATATTCTACATTTAATTGTTTTTGTAGAAAATTCGTCTTTTTGACAAGAAGATTTACTAATTTTATTAAAAAACTTAGTTACTAATTCATTTTTGAAAGTCATCATTTTTGTTGAAAATTAAGTTTTCTAAATAAAAAAAATGCGTTTTAGTTGAGGATTCAAATATTTTCTTGAATATTCGTCTTTTTGTTTAAAAACTCAATTTTTGGTGGAAAATTGATTTTTTATTTAAATTAAAAGTTCAACTTTACGGATAAAAGCTAAACCAATTTGTTAAAATTTTTTTTGGTTGAGGCTTGATCTCTTTAGTTGAATATTTGACAGTTTTGTTCAAAATTGGTTTTTTCGTTGCTTAAAATAAATTTTTTGAGCTCAAAATGTATAGATTTTTCATTTTTGGTTAATGATTGATCCTTTTTAGTTGAAAATTCGTCTTTCTGGCAGAAAACTAATCTTTTTTTTTTGAAAATTGAACTATTTCATTGAAAATTTGCCATTATGATATAAAATTAATCTTTGCGGATTGAAAATTTGTCCTTTTGGTTTCAAATTTGTTAAAAATTGTACTATTTCGTTGAAAAATAATTTTTTATGCTCAGAATTAAACTTGTCTATTTTTGGTTTAAAGTTGATTTTTTTTAGTTGAAAATTCTACTGTTTTTCTGAAAATTAATTTAATTTGTTAAAAATTCATCGTTTATAGTAGAAAATTAATCTTCTTGGTATATAAAATATTATATTTTTCGTTGAGAATTAATCGTTTCGTTGAAATATGAACTCTTCGTGTTGAAAATTTTCGTTAAGTTTCTAAAAACTTCAACTATTTCGTTAAAAATGTAACTTTTTTATTAGAGTTTATTCTTTTTAATTTGAAAATTCGACTCGAATGGTGTTGGAAAAATCGTGCATAAAGGCGTCGGCAACGGTTGCTCCTCACACTCACACTGAGCCTCTGACAGTATAGCGGTATGTAATAGTGTATAGCGGCATTCGCTCTTCTTAAAGTAAGTACACAATAACACAATACTGAGTGAGCGTTGCTACGTCAGCGAGCCACAAAAATCTCGCAGCCAATCAGAGATAGCGTTAACTCTAGCAGGCCGCAAAAGCCACTGTTCCCGGACAGAAAAGCAGCCGGGAAAACGTACTTTCGGCTAGGGGACGAAGAAAAACATATTGTTTGGAAATTTTCAAACTGCATCATTTAAAATAAATTATTTCAACTGCAAAAGCTTCATAAGATAAAAGAACAGTTAAAAATGTTACGGATAGAGAATTGAACATATAGTAAATTAAAATCGTAACAACATGGACAATTTCATAATCAATCGCGCAAATGCAGAAACATTAAATTATGAACAATTTGTAATTGGATAAGTTTTAAATTTTAAAAAGCTTTAAATACTTTAAAACATTAAAACATAAATAAATGTTTAAATTATGAAATTTCCAATTATTAATTCTAAGCTAAGGCTTATATTTAAACATTTGAAATCGAGGAGTAGGCGAAAAACGTGATCGTAATAATATCATTACGATTATCAAACTGAAGTTGGCGAAAACATTTTTTTTCTTCTCCGTTTTAACTTGTAGCCATAAAATAACATGGCTTTACACAAATTTTAATTTCCGATTACAGATTTATTATATAAATAGGCAAAACTTGTTAAAAATGTGAGCACCTTTTATAATTCATAGTTTTCAATAGTTCTCTCATAATATATAATTTTACAAAACTTAACAATTTTAATTTTAAAATTGAAAATATAGCAATCATGCATAAAATTATCTTCTGATTTCATATATAAAGAAAAAATTGTAAATTTTATCATTAGAACATGAATAATGAGTGAATCAAAAGTAAATAAATCTATTTTCATTTTGTTAATAACTACAAAACAGTATTAAATTCAAAAGATTTTTTTTTCATTTCGTTTATTTAACAGCCTGGCAGGTTATAATAGCTCATTTGAAATTTCATTTTTATCAATGGATTTCAAGCTACAATATATCCTTAAATATTGAGAAATTAACTTTTAGAAAATTGATTTTAAATTAGCCAATTTTATATTTCGAGCATTAAAGAATGAAGAATTTTGCACTTTTAATATTACAGACCTTCAAGAATCGAAATTTTGAGCAAAGAGTTCAAAGCTCAACAACATTTTCTACTCGAGAGGGTAGGCAATTTTTTATTTTAAATTTAAAATAATCAATTTAGATGATTTTGAATTATTTTAAAAATTTTAAATGATGTATCCTTGATTTAACTATAAAATGAGATTTCGAATTTGTGTTTCAGATGCCAATTGCAGGAGCAAGTGTAATTCCCTTATTGGGAATGAAACCTCGCGATTGGGAATTGGACGCTCTCCTGCGAATTCGTTCCGTCGAGCAATTGACATCTGCCAAGTTGACCTTGCAATCCCTAGCTCAGCTTCTTGAAGAGATCAGCAACATCGTCATAACTGAGACTGTCGGCAACAGAATAAAGAATGCCCTCAATTTAGTTGAGGAATCTGCTGATCTACTTCAGAGAGGAGATTTAAAAGAAGGATTTCTCAAAAGCAAAGAGGCTTTTGTCACAGCCGAAGCCGCATTTACAGATCCTTCACTTCTCGCTCTTTTGTATTTCCCCGACGATCAAAAGTAAGTTCTTTTCATAAAATTGTATGCTTTATTTCCAACCCCTTTTTTATCATTTAATTACTTAATAAGACAAACTATCTGGTTCAATACTTACGCAAAAATGTTGTTTTCAGTTTTTCCACTATGTCTTCGTCGAGGAGTAAACAAATTCGAATATCGATTGCAAGTCAAAATAATCGGTCAATTTTTAAATTTGAAAGTTTGGTTAAAAAGTACTTGCAATATGTAAACCGATAGAAATTATTTAATCCTCGCTTGTCGTAAATTCAAATTGAAACGTACATACAATTATATATATTTTTTAAATTTTGTGTTTCAGGTATGCCGTTTACATTCCACTCTTTCTCCCAGTTTTGATTCCCGTTGTGCTCTCACTTAAAAACATAAGGCAATACTATTTTCCAAAAAAAGATCAAATTTAAATATACTCGTGGATTGTGAAAATCGTCACAATCGACGCATTGATTAAGTATTTAACATAAGCTAATCAATCCATGTAAGCCAAAGAGCATTAAAAAAAGAGAGAATTTTTCTACATTAAATTCTAACTCTTTTCTTCTCTACCAAATGCGTTTTCTTTGTTTTTTTTCCCCCGTATAAAACTTATTTTCAGAGATAAAAGCCCGAGTTGTATAAATAAGGAAAAATGATGAATGCTATAAATTATGAGTTTTATTTTAAAATTAAGAGGGATGAAGAGTGTTACGTGAAATTACTTTGAGAACAATTTAAATGTTTCTTGAGCCGACGCTGATGTTTGATTGAACGAGAAATTTTCCTTGAGCACCAAACGAATTTGAGATTTCAGTCGTCCTCTCTCTTTCTCTCTCCCTTTCTTTCTTTTTGTTCTCTCTTACATTATTTTTTTGTCAAAAGTGGTTTTTAAATTTTCGCGTCGATACATTTCTTCGCTGAATAAAATTTCTTGCGCATTTACTCAAATATACACAACGCGGGTTTACGACAGCGTTCCTTTCACTCTTCGCCTTTCGGAACTGCAATTAATTATCATTAGATCGTTAGAAACAGCTAATAATATATACACGTGTATCAAATCAATCCTCAACCAGTTACCAAAAGGTTACAAAACTTGCCAAGTTAAGTTTACAATTAAAAAATGTCCGCCTACATCGTGAGGCCTCCAATTCGCGCATTTCCTCTTTGGTCGCCTCTGACAGTTTGTACCTGAAGAATCGCATTGGCATTCGAAAGATTACATACAAATGAATCTAGTCGTCTTTTTTTTAAGTTCACACAGTTAAAATACATAAGATACTTTTACCTGAGAAATTTACAGTAAAAAGTTTATGGGTAAAAAGTTACTTTCGCAGTTTCTCGAGATTATTCTTATTAATGAATTTTCACAGCTTTATAATCACGGGAAACTAATTGTTACTGTATGAGTTTATAATATAGTAGCGGAAATAGTGACATGATAGCGTAGTGCACTAAAAAATAGTGAAGTAAATGATAACATATACATGTAAGAACAACGACAAAAAATCGGCACTCGTCGTTATTCTCACATTCTAAGAGGCCTCCGATCGTAGGCTGGCTGTGCTTAAATTAACGCTCAAATAAAAATAAATTAGTCATCGAATTGAAGCGTCTATTCTCGTGAAAAATAGAAAAACGTAAGAGTTAAGTCAGCAGGGATTTTGAACTAGTTGCATCGCGTGCTGTAAGGCATCAGCGACTTTCTGAAAAACAGGTACACCTTCGCGCGTTGCGTAGTCCGACAGGTACATTCGGCCCCTATTATAGTCTTTCGTGGCTTGCTCCGTCAGCTGAAATCAAACATACCATTTTTGTTTAAGGATTTCAAAAGATTTCAAAGATTTCACAGAAGATTTTTTTAAATTGTGGGCTCGCATCGACAAGAAGGCTTGAAAATGTCACGCTAGTCGCATTAAATTACAAAGAAAATCGCATGGTATCCGAAAAAAGTCCATAAAAAGTCGCATCAAACTTTGTAAGAAAATGAAAAAAAAAACCTGTATCAGACATTGAATGACTGAAATAATAACTGTAGTTCTTTAGGAATATCGAGTACATAAATCTAATTGATTTTCAAGTATTCTCTGCACAATCAAAATAAACTTTAAAGTTAAAACCATTTTTTAATAATAGCTTGAAGGATTCTGAATCTGGGTTTAAAATAATTATTTCTGAACTGTTAAACTTGTCAATATGGATTATTTTCAAGTGAGAGAATTTTGTACAATAATAATTTACATTCATTTTAAACATTTTAAACTTGAAATTACTCAACAAGTAAGGCTTTAAATTTGAGAATGTATAATTTGAATATGAAATTATTCACTTTTTAATAATCCAGACTCCACAGCCCAAAATGCTCTCGAAACAGGGGAAAATACGGTGATGCTTCACAAAAATAGTGGAATAATAGGGGAATAAATTCTTTTCAATAAACAAAAGAGTTGGAATCAAGACAGACGAATTTTTAATCAGTAGTTGAATTAGAAAAAAAAAAAAAAATTTTAACCAAAAAGTCCCTTTTAAAACCAAATAGTTGAGAACTTTTAAGCAAAAGAGACGAATTTAAACAAAAAGTAATTTAAGTTTTAGCCAAATAGTGGAATTTTGAACTAAATGGTCGCATTATTAAACAAAAAAGTTCAACTTTAAACAAATAGATGAATTAAAAAAATCATTTTTAACCAAATAGTTGCATTTACTACCAAATAGTTAAACTTTCAATCAAAATAAACAGATTTTCAACAAAATAGTTGAATTTTCAACCAAATTGTTGAAATTTTAAGCAAAAGGATGAATTTTTTAGAAGACGGTTAAATTTTCAACAAAAAAAGATAACTTATCAAACATAAAAGATGAATTTTCAATCCATAAAGACGAATTTTCTATTCCCAAAGACGAATATTCAACAAAAAAGTTGAATTTTTGACCAAAAAAGATCAATTTTCAACAAAATAATTAAATTTTCAACCAATAGTCGAATATTTAACCAAAAAGAATGTACTTTCAACCAAAAATAGTTGGATGTTCTTATTGGGTTTTAATAATTCAGTTCACATTTAAGCGAAAAAAGGGGGGCAAGTGAAAGTTTCTTGAAAACAGGAGGAAAAAGAGGAATTATTTAAAAAAAGGGGAATAGGGAAAAGTGTGACGACTATAATTTAATTTGAAATTAATCGTTTTAAAACTTTTTGACTTAAAAATGTCCAACAACTTTTCTATTTTTTAACGTTCTCAATTAAATTGGTAGCATTTTTTCTAGCTTTGAATTTCAATTTTAAAAGTTTCATTATCAATCAAATTTAAAGTAAGTATAGCGAACTTCTGAGAAAAACGGAAAGTCAATTTGTCGCATTTTTCTTCAAAAAGTCGAAGAAAAAGTCTCAAAAGTCGAGCAATCCGAACCCTGAGATTTCGCAAAGATTTCAAGAGACCTCTTGAAATCTTTGGAAATATATTTTACAATAAAATATAATAAATTACAGCAAAGTACAATAATCTACAAATTGTAATTTTTGTGAAAATTTCTAATCACTTATAAAATTTTATTGAAATATCCGAATTCTAGCAAAAACTTGTAGTTACTAGTAGAATTACTTTCACATTGTTGTACTTTATTGTAATTTATTGTAAAAATACATTTCCACCATAAAATCTGAAATCTGCATAGTAAAGTCCTTCAAGAATGGATAACTTTGAACAAATAATTTGAAGCTAAACATTTATCATTGTAATCTTTGAAATTTCAAAGATTTCACAAAGTTCCAAATTAGTGGTACTGATGGCAAAATCAACAAAGAGAACAACGAGGGGTACTCAGGCGTACAGGTCGCATAATAAAAATGGTCTATTCGGAATAAAAATGACAAGATTAGGAAAATTACCTTTTCACCAGACGCGACGCAACCATCAGGAAGGGTTTGAACACAAAGGACAAGCTTGGCGCGCAGTCCAATTAAATGAGCTGCCAAGGCCATAATGGCTATACCACGTGAATGCTGCGGCACAATTAACAATATTAATCGCGAACTTTTAATGTGCTGGAGTTCTTGTGGCAATATCCTAACATTGTACTCGCTTAAGCTCGGTCGGTGGAACGATAGTCCCATCGATCTAAAACACAAAGGAAAATGATCAATTCGCTATTCAAATTTAAATAATCTAGAGAGATTTCAATTTAAAAGATCTAAAGCTAAAACACTTCTTAGTTGAAATAGTGATACTCTTTTCAATTTGAATAATTTTCAAATTAGACATGGGAGCATTACAAATTTAGCAATTTTAAGAGCTTCAAATTAAAGATTATTTCAAAATAATACAATTAAAATTGAAAAATGTTAAGGTAGTAGCCGTCCAAGGTGAGCCTTAACCATGTTTAACTTAAGAATTTTTGAACTGAATGTTTCATCAAAGAAAGTAACTTTTTGATGATCATTGTAGTTAAAAACAAATTTACGTTCTTGGAGAAAGTTACATCAAAAATAAAAACCTAGAGATTTTTTACTTTTTGGTTTAAATTGGATGATTAATATTACTTCAAACAGGAAATTAAATAAAAAAATCGTGTGAAGTACTTTTTTAATAAAATAACTCTTCGTTCTGCAGGGCTTTTTAGTGAATACATATATTTATTAAGAATAAAATTATAAAACTTATCACAAATATATTTTTCGTGCATAAAATAAAGTTGTGACGTTGCTATCACATTGTATAATTTCAAAAAACATAAGATAATCATAGCTTTATATTACTCAGACAGACTATAATGAATAAAATTAATTTTCACGTTTTCTACAAAAATAATTAAAAAATAAATAAAACTTTCACTAACACAAAACGTCTAATTTAATTTAAAATTTTCAAAAATAGCATTTTTCAAAATAGTGAAAATGATCAGAAATCGTTAGAAAGTATAATTCTGCAAAGAAAAATCGATTGCAAGAACTTTCAGATTGAAAATAAATTGGAATTCGCAGCCTCACAAATGAGACAATAATCAAATAAGAATCACTTAAAATTTTTCTTTCATTCAAACTGAAAGATATTGTAATGAATATTTTTTACTTTAAAATATTTAAAAATTATCACTTACATAATTTTCCGTTTAATTTATATATAATAATAATTTTAAGTGTTTAACATTGTACAATATCAAATAAGAAGTCTTCAGCATTGTAAAACTTAAGACTAGAAACCTGCAAAATAAAATAATTTAAAATTGAATGCCATCAAAATTTATCAATTGGGAAAATCACGACTTAAAAATTGACACTTTCAAATTCATGCATTCAAAAATTGATAATTTTAAACTTGAAACTTTTCTAAATTGAAACTATACAATTTTTAACATTCCAGTTTCAAAAACTTAAAATTTTGAATAGATTAAGAATATTTCATTCTTGAAGTCTTCTGCAGTCAACAGTCAAATATTACTAAATTTTTAAATCTTCAATTAATGATTATTGAAGTTTGAAGAATTTATATTTAAATTGATGAATCAAAATTGGTTTACTTTCAAACGTTTCAATTTTAAATTGTGTGATTGTGAAGTTTTTAATTGCAGATCACTTGACTTGGAACGTTTTTGAATCAAAACTGTTCAATTTGAAACGCTTTCAATGTGAAATTGTCCAAGCATTAAAAACTGTAGATATTTTATAATTATGGAAATTAAAAATTGAGATACCTGAAAATGAAAATGTTCAATTACAGCCTTTGAAATTAAAAATGTTCAATTTTGAAGCCATTAAAGATAAACGATTTTACGATTAGTCATTGCAAACTAAATAATGTTAAATAGGAAAAAATGTTACATGTTTCAAACTCAAGTTTCAAAGCTTTAAAATTGCAAGTACTAAAAATTGTGCAATTTCAAATTAATTGGAAAATTATAAATTGTAAAAGATTTTAAATCGTATATTCAAAATTGGATAATTTCATATGATACCAAGTGATATTTTTAAAGTAACTGAATATGTTTTTCTACTGTAAATAAAACAAATTACTAGTCTCAAAAAATTATCCCAGTTCAGTGGCCACCCTGACAAAAGAGCAATAATTAAAAATCAAAGACTTACTCAATTAAAGGTGCCGCTGAAGATTCTAACCATAACAGATCTTTACCGACGACTCCAATGTACATATCCCTTTTCTCGGAATCATGTATTAACGAGTTGGTCCAATCTAAAAATGTCAAATCTCCACTTTTATAAAAGAATACTTTTCCAATTTTCTTAGTTTCTAAGTTTATCCATCAAGAAAATGTCTACTGTGTATAGTGTAGGTAGAAAGAAAAGGGTGTGTTTTCAAGTCGCGGATAGGAGTCACACTCGTGACTTTTCGTGAGTTTTGGAGAATCAGAAATACCTAAGAAACGATTAAAAGGGTGTACGAAAGCTCGGCGCAGAAACTTTGATGTCTTCCTACTTAAAATACTCCAAACTGAAGGTATCTCACTTTCACAGGTCACACCATTGTTCTTCGACCGCCAGGACCATTCGCTCGCTATCGCACAAAATTGATCAAATTTTATCCTCTGCTCCTTCGGGTCACCGCTTGACGAAAGACTTTGTATAAGAGCTTCATAAGTTTCTGGAAAAAACAATTATATTAAGGAACAGAAAAACACAGCTTTATATATAATGCAGACCTTAAAATAAATCATGAATTAATTACGTAAAAATTAAATGGCAATTACCCGATTTATTCACAGCATTAAAAAGGTCTGAAACGGACACATTACACTTTGCATTAGACTGCAACGTCACCAAGGCCTGAAAGTCGACGATATTTAAACACTGAAGATTTGCAGTAAGTTATTATCATACTTACTTCGCCTAGACTTACGGTTCCTGTGTCATTAACGTCTAGGGATTGAAAGATCTCTCTTAATGTTCTGAAAGCAAACATTTACAAAAAATTAGAAATTATTGCTAAAAACACGATAAAAGCTTAAATGTTTTTACATTTGATTTAAATGATATTTTCATTTCAAATGTTTAAATTTTTCAAGGCTTTTTAATAAAGACCCACGCTTTAAATTAAAATAAAAGTTTTCAATCTAGAAAACACAGAAATATACAGAAATTTTGAAAAGTTATATTCAAGGAGGCCACTCAAACTTTTGAACAAATTCCCGATAATTTCCCGGTTTTCCCGTTCAAAAATTACATTTTTTCCGCATGATTTTTAAGAGTATAATAATAATTATTATTCAATACTAATTGCTTCATTAGATAAATTTGGAGAGAATTAAACACTTTAGAATTTCGAGGTAAAATATATAATGTGAATTATTGTAGAAGTGATTTCAGACTGCACAGTCCAAAATTCTCTCAAACCCGGGGAAATAGGGTGATTTTTTAAGAAATTACGACAAACTAGTGACATTTTCAACCAAAAAGGATCAACTTTCAACCAAATAGTTGCATTTAGAACCAAATAGTTGAACTTTCAAGCAAAAGAGATGTATTTTCAACAAAAAGTTTAATTATTAACCAAATAATCGAATTTTCAAACAAAAAAGATTGAACTTTAACCAAAACCAGTTGCATTTTCAACCAAATAGTTACATTTTCAAGCGAAAAAGATAAATGTTTTAGAAAATAGTTGAATTTTCTACCAAGAATGATGAATTTCCAACAAAAAAAGATGACTTTCCTATCAAAAGATTAATTTTCAATCGAAAAGGATGAATTTTCTATCCAAAAAGACGAATGTTCAATAAAACAGTTGAATTTTCGACAAAAAAACATGATTTTTTAAGAACATAGTTGACTTTTCAACCAAATAATTAAATTTTCCACCAAATAGTAGAATTTTTAACAGAACGAAGTGAATTCTGTACCAAAAATATGGTAGAAGACTTCTCAATTAAAAAGAATTCATTTTCAACCATAAAATATCAATTTTCAACCATAAAATATAAATTTTCAATGAAAAAAGATGAATTTTTTACCAAAAGATGAATTTTCAATCCAAAAGGACGAAGTTTCTATCCAAAAAGACAAAACAGTTGAATTTTTTACCAAAAAAGATGACTTTTGAACAAAATAGTTGAATTTTCAAGAAAATAATTAAACATTCAACCAAATAGTAGAATTTTTAAACAAAAGAGATTAATTGTGAACTAGAAATGTAATAGTAGACTTTTAAAATAAAAATAACTAACTTTCACTCAAAATAATTGAATTTTCAATTAAAAAAGATAAGTAACAAAATATTTGAATTTTCAACCAAATATTAAAATTTTCAACCAAATAGTAGAATTTTTATCTAAAACATATTAATTCCGAAACAAAAATAGATTTTAAATGAATTTTTAAATGGAGACAATAAACTCAAGATTCCTTCCAGTCTGCAGGGTTTGCTTATAAATATTTCTGACAGTTATTTTAATTGAGGCCAAACAATTCAGAATCAACCACAAGTGGTAGAATTTTCAATTAAAAATTAATTAGCTTTTAACCAAAAATAGTTGGATTTTCTTATTGGGTTCTATTAATTCAGTACTCATTCAAGCGAAAAAAAAAGAGAAAAAGGGGTATGAAGTATAAAGCATGTGATTAAATAAGCCGCAGTGACAATTATGCGCAAGGAATCAACTGATGTTGTTTAAGAATATAAAATGTGACTTAAGAAATATTTTCGTTTTTGTGACCCTGGATTTAAAATATAGATCTTGGATTTTCAATAGGAAATCATACTTCAATCTGTGCTCTATTTGACTATATTATACTTTAATGTCTCCGAAATGACCAAAAGTGGGTTGGTTTTATATTTGAAGACAAAATATATAACACTTGAGCTTATGGCATTCTCCAACATCAAATCAGCTTTTCTCGAAAAGCGTTGCTTCAATTTATTTGCGAAACACTTAGAGTATCCCTAAATTACAGGACACTCCCGGTAACTGCCAGTCTGACGGGGCTGTAGGGGAGTATAATTCCAAGAATTCGGCACTTATTGAGTACACCCACTCTGACCAAACTGCGTTGGAGCTCGCACTTTGAGACATGCGCAGAGACTTGCAGCCGCTCGCAGTCGCTTAAGTGGGAGACACAATGGAGTGTGCGTCAAAATACGTGTGGAGGAGAAGTGGCGAAAAGTGGAAATTACGGAGCTTGCAGTTATGGGGAGTGTACCGTATTATAACAAAACGTTATTGAAACAACATTTTTAGTTGATTCCGTAACAGAAATCGAGGCTATTCATTTAAAAAAAGTCAAACTGTTGTTTTTTGTTTAATAAAAATTTTTTGAGCAATTAACAATTTTAGTAAGTTTGCAGGAAAGACTCATCGTATCGCAGGAAAGTCTCATCGGAAAGACATTTTTAGTTGATTCCGTAAATAAAAATTGAAAAATAGTCAAACTATGAATTTGCTTATCAAAATCGTTTAAAAAATTCCAAATCGCATCTATTTTTCATTTTTCGTAATTTAACATCAATTTATATTATATTTAATACTAAAAATATGGATATGAATCCCGAAAAATTACTTTTGTACATTAATTTGTTTATCAAATTATATACAATTCATTTGATGTATTTTCACATACTGAATATTATTTCTTGCACTTGTTAAAGACCTTCTTTAATAAATCTGATAATCTTACAAAAATGGACCTTCTAAAAAGTTAAACAAAAATTCAAATTCCAAATTAAGTTACGGCTGACTGTAGGTGCGCTCATACTACTCATGTTCGCCATATGTTTCTCGACTTGTACTACTGGCAAAACTTTGCACATGAATATTTTTTATATTCCCATCGTTGCAGCCACAGATGCGGATTTCCTTCCATCTGGAGAGTAATTTATAGTTTCGCCTTTTATAATGTCACCCAGGCGATAGTAAAACACGAGACGCTAACGAACCAACGTCCTGTTTCTTCTCTTGATTAATTTTGTTTTCACGCCATATATAGGAAATTGAACAATTTGGACTTCAAAACGTTCCAAATCGAATAAATTATAAATGATAACTATAAATTCTCCTGACTTGAACAATTTTAAATTGAAGAGTTAAACACTTAACTATTTTAAACAAAAATTTTTATTGCGAATTTATTACCCAAAAACAGGATAGTCCTGATGACATTTAGCTTTTACAATTATTTATACAATTCCAATTTTTCTTTTGGTAACCTACTTTCGAAGCTTTAAATTTGAAATGTTCAATTTAGAAAACTTTATTAAATTGCTCCTACTAAAAACGTTTGGAAACATTCTGGAACTTTAAAAAAATTGAGATGTACAGTTTTTAATCCTTATTTGCCGAATCGTGAAATTTTGACATCTAATTTTTAAGACTTCAATTTTGAATGTATTTTATTTGAAGGTCTTCTGTTTTGAAAATGTACATTTTTT
Organism: Andricus grossulariae; assembly: GCA_011634705.1. NCBI lineage: Eukaryota > Metazoa > Arthropoda > Insecta > Hymenoptera > Cynipidae > Andricus > Andricus grossulariae. The sequence continues at coordinate 86,496,882 of JAABKJ010007545.1, read as the reverse complement.
AATGTATAATATGAATTTCAAATGTTTTAACTTTTAGTTTCAAATACGCTGAATTTACTTTGAATTATTTTACTTGAACGATTAGTTTTGGGTTCTTTACATAACAAATTATCCAGTTTAAATGCTTGAATTTTACAATTTCAATAAAAAAAATGTTGTGGCCACCTTGGATGTCGAGAACTACGTTGTACTTCATACCATTTTTTTATATTATTGATCTCTTTTCTTTAGGGGTATTCCTTTTTTTTCTTTCTTCCATAAACGGATTCGTCCCCCTCATAAATATTTGGATGCAAATGATAATTCTCAGTTTTTCAAATAGATAGGGGAGTGTAATCTTCAAATCCCTCTTCACCCTTCTCGAGCAAATTCGGCATCCGGAAATGAGATGACAGTACCGGAAATTCAATCAAATAAATAAATTGTCATTAATTGTCGCACTTCCCATTTATTTTCGCCTGACTTCTTATTTTTAAACTAAAGAAAATACCACGGTGTGGGAAACTATAGAACCTATAGCAGAGCACGTCGTTCTGGCACACTAAAGTTTTTATTTTGTTTAAATGATGAAATTTAATTAATCTTGTATTTATAATACAATAGACCACTTTAATGCCCCAAATCGAAACAAAGTGCTGTCTCGTTGCTGTCGTTTCCCAAATTTTCAGCCAGATATCTTCTTTAGTTTAAAAATATGAAGACAGACAAAAATGCATGGGAAACAGGACAATTTTTGACGTCATAGAATACCATTTGCCGTTAAGGCCATGTTAAACATAACCGATTCCTAATTGACTAACATTTTTTTGAACAACTTACGTCCACACGAAATTAGATGGAGTTGAAAGTTTGAAGTTTAAGAGTACATAAGTGAAGATGCTTCAAAACAATTTCGTTAATATAGAAATTATATGATAAGTATTACATGCCCTTAATGCGTTTTCACCTGATTTAATCCACTAAGTCGAATACAAATTATCTTTAAGATTTACCGTGCAGTACATATATTGACTTGTCCAAATGAGAAGATTGTATATCGGTAGATTTATATTGAAAAGTTCTATCTCACATCAGTCAATGCAATTTAATGCTAGTCAGTGATCTTATGTAACAGGGAAATTGTCCCCTCTCTACAATGAGATAAGTGGGTTATATATTGCAGCACAATGGCCCAGTGCATTGAATTTCTGGTTAGAAATTCAGTTTGTAACTACAAAACTAATTATCTTCCTGGTGCCGTCACATTTTTCATAAGGAATTTACATTATATCTAAACATAGTGGATAGACTGCCGGTATCAGCAATAAAGTTCTCTGCTGGTACCCATAAAAGAAAATAATTTTCTAGCATACCGAAGGGACTGTCAAGCATTGTAGAGTAAGTTCATGTGATTTAGGAGTTATTATGTCATATTTTGGCTTTTAAAGCTTTATATGGAACGTTCTATACATATATCGCACTTTATCGTTGATAAGCGATTCAAGAATTACGATTAACAATTCATGGAAGCGGGAAGGTACCTCTTTGACTGGTCAGAGAAATAATGTTGATCAACCCCCTACTCCTTTCCTTTTACTTGATACCACTAGTGTGAAAAAAATGATTTCCGCCAAATGTTTGATGAAACAATTCCATGAAACTTACATCTCAAGAAAGTGAATTCCCAATACAATAAAGCTTAATCACGGTAAAATGACGATTAAATTAAATAAAAAAGTACGAGAGAATGGGGTTGGGGGTAAAGGTGTAGAGAATAGAGAGGTCTTTGACGATTGGTTGATGTCTTCACTTTCAACCAAACAGCTATAAAGCGTCATTGTAATTCCAATTAACTCTTTCTTACCGGATTACCATACCTTCTCTTCATTTTCGAATAGTAATTACTATTCATTTAAAATACGAGGTCTCACAATAACGTTTGTGCAGAAAAACAGGCAGATCAAACACATTTCTAGACTTGTTGCAATATACTGTTACAAAGTATGTTTCTGCACACGCCTTCGAAATATAGTTCATCATGAAATACTTCTTCGAAGTTCCAGCATGCTCACGAGACCTTCAGGCATTCGCGAAATGGCTTGAGCACCAATCACATAGAACGTTAAATCTATGGTGCCTGTGCAAGTGTATCCGCCCCACTCTTTCACTGTTACAGGCTATTTCTATACCCCCACACAGCAGCCGCCGCCAGTTTGGAATTCTCTGTTGTTTCACAAGTAAAAGGGCGAGTGGGCGAATGTAGTTTGCGGATTGGTGCTACACTCATTTCGGAATCCGGTTTTAGAATCTATGAAATGTAGACTTCACTTTTTCAACCGCACTTTCGTAAAATCTTCCAGACCCATCAGAACGTTGACTTTTGAAATATAGAACTAAATATTTTCTCCCACTTGTTTGCAATGCGTATTAATTGCACCCAATGAAAATATATTTATTTTGTGGGCTGCGGTTTATGTGCTCAGGCTATAGTGATAAAGACTGGACCTGTAAGTGGTTTAACATAAAATGTAAACATAGTAAAACTCCTGAACCATTAAGCAAAATAAATAAATTAAAACTCGCAACCCTGTGAATCCGAAGTCAACATTTCAAACGGCGGACTAAAGTGGCGTACTGTGGGCACTTATGGAATAGTTTGTCGCAAATTAATATAACTTTTGCTTCCTTATAGAGGTTTGTCATAATATACGTTTTCAAATATTATACTTTTTGACATTTTTGAAGATTATCATTTGACGCCAGCAGGAACTCAAAAATTCAATTTAAAAAGATATGCGAGAGTGTAATACTGTTCTGTTTCTCCTATGAATTGTCGCTCCACCTGATGTCCAGGTCCGATAAGATTTTGAGTAAGATCAGACAATTAGTAGAACTATTTTTTTCTGCGTTTACATTTTTTCCGGTATCATTGTGAATGTGGGCCTGTTCTACGATGCAAATAAAATAAGGTCTATTTGCAGTTCAAATACGCGGGGTAGGTCACCTATTACTTTTACGAATCTATAAAATGAGAGGGGTGTTCATGAGCATTAGGGTGGTTCTTATATAAATTAAAATTTATTAGCTCTAACTCCCCAGTTTTGTTTGAATACCTTAAAAAAATTATCTCTAAATTTGAACCAAATCGGTTAATATTAACCGTTGCCTGACAGACCATGAAGTTTCCCATTTATTTAACTTGGCAAAAATAAGCTTTTTGTTGATCTAGGATTTAAACGCAATGATATATGTATAACAAAATAATTCCGTGTTTCAGCAATCACAACTTTTAAAGTTAAATGATTTAAAGGCGCTCTTCTGGGCCCCCAAAGAATACTCCAAACGTGAAAATTTTTGAATAATTTAACTTTATATAAATTAAGATTTATTTTGGCTTTTTGTAATTTATTTTATAATTCATAATTAGTCGGTAATTCCAAAATACTTAGTAATTTTTTAACTGATTCTCAATTGTTTAAATGATTTTAATTTTCCAGGTAAGTCGCGAAATGAACTTGGGGTAAACAGGGGTATTGCCGACACCCTCCTAGTAAACGACACCTATGATATAAAAATGGATTTATTAACCATTTTTATTGAACGTTTAAAATATATACTTGTACGCAGGTTATTATTCTATTGTACATTCATCCAGTACGAAATTCATGATTTTTTTTTTGGATAAATAATATTTTTCGTTGCCACCTACAAAAGCACAAAACGTCACTTTAAAAATTAATGATGTTAATTTTAAAAAACCTGTGAAAACCAATTTAATTGAATGCAAATATTATGTTCTTATGATTTCTATATATTTATTTAGTTCCTTGAAACTAAAACTCAACAAAATATTCGAGTGACAAAACCAATTTTTTATATTGAATCAACCAAATATATATAATACCAAAAGATTTGATTAACATAACCAAAAAATTTAGATGAGTTAACCAAATATTTTATTGTCTATACAATAACCATATTCTACGGTTGAACCAACAACAATTTCGTGGCTTTAACTAAATTCTTTTTGAGTGTACTGAACACAGGGGCTACTAAAAAGAAGGTATAGGGATGTGATCCTATTTAACTTTACTAAGATGCCCCTAGGCCTAGAGTGCCTCTTTCTTCATGTTTATTTAAAACCACGTAGTTTTTTTAACTTTGACCTTAAATAAGACTTTTGTGGGTATTTTTTAGGCAAATTTCGTAATAAATTCGTTAAAATACATCAATATACGAGTTTTTGAAAATACTGGAGGGTTGCAAAAATAAGTTTAAACAATTTGTAATTCTCAGAGTTTCAAAAAAATCACTGGTATTCATTTTTTTTCGTAATCTGCATAATATGACCAATCTTCTAAGATTTTCATATTTTCAGTTATTCTAGGACAAAGTCTCATTTTTATAACTCTCAAATCAAATATATTAGTTTAATATCTTTGCTCAAATAACTAAAATAATTTTTTTAAACTTTGCAAACTATCCTACAATTTTGGTGAGCATGTACACTGTAAAAATGAAAGATCTCTTCTTCACGGTATCATTTTCTTAATTTTCTGTTTTTGAATTGGATAACTTAATGCTGTTTGTTTCAATGCAAAGTAAATGAATCTGGGTTCCCACCAGTGGTCTCATTTTAGTACCACTCGAGACTGTTTTTTCTTAGTCTTATTGTAATACCTGAAACTAGCCCTGAAATAATAATTTGTTTTTACAGTCTTTTTTTACAGTTTGAGCGCGCGTAGAGCGCGCGTCAGTTGAACCTCGCGCTACGCTCTCGGTCTCTGTACTTCCTCCATATTTTTACACAGACCTTTCAAAATTAAAGGTCAAAGGATCGACAACTGCCATTTGGTAATTGTGAATTCTCTTTTGTTAAAGCTCCTTCGGCTTTTAACAAACACATTCTTATCACGTATCTCGTGCTTCGCACCTGATTTAGTCCAAAGTGCGAACATTTCTACATTGAGTTTACCTCTATCATATCAAATGTACATTAAATTTATTTCTGTACCTCGGCCTGGGACTGCTTACTCAGCTATGCAAAACAAAGCAAAAATTTTATTTTTCATGATTATTTTAATATTTGTACTTTATTTTGTATTACTTTTTATTTACACCTACCCTAAAAAATGTACCACTTCAATAAATTTATATTATTACAACTGGGTAGCCTATTCACTAGCGACGGGAAAATTGATTGGGAGATAGATAAGCTCATAAATGAGGGTAAGAAGGTTATCGGTAGAGCAGGGTCCATTCTCAAAAATAAAAATATATCAAAAAAAGCTAAAATGGCCATATATAACTCTATATTTGTACCGACTGTACTATACGGTAGCGAGACATGGACATGTCAAGAAAAGGACAAGAGTAAAAATAACGCGATCGGCATGAAACTTCTGTGGTACAGGGGAGACTCTAGTTGATATATGGGAAATAAATCAGTTAAGGTGGTTCGGACATCTTGAAAGAATGAAAGATGAACGACTGACCAAACAGGTGTATAAAGGTAAAGAATGACTTCTTTTAAGTTGTTCCTCAAATGTTTTATTATATTAAAGTAAAAGAAAATAGAAGCATCCAGTTAGAAAATCATTATTTTTTAAAGATATGGTGATATGCCTAATGTAGACAAGAAGAAGAAAACTCTTTTTTCAACTTCATGAGGCTCAAATGCACGAATCCAAACTTGTCTTCTAGTGTACTAGTCAGGCTTTACCTGCTATCTATATATATAGATAGATAGAGGTACAACTGATCCTTGAACCTCGCTCGTATCAACTGTCTACCCATACTCGATATTACTTAGATTGCAAGCGTTACACACTCTTGATCTTATAATTTGTCCACATTCTTAGGAGCACTTTTCTAGATTTGGAAGAGTTGAAACGAGGAGTTCAAAATGTTTATTTTGCTAAAAAAAATTTAACTTTGAGGCTAAATATTTTTTGACTTTTTCATTAAAATAATTTCAGCGTAGGTTGATTCGACGCGAAATTTCTTAATCCTTCAAATGATTCTCCTTACAAAGTCGTAGATTCTGTTTCTGCACAGATATTCGTCTTTGAAGTGAAATGCGAATCTTCAAACGGTCAAAGGAAATGTACCCAAACTTTCTGTCGGTAGTGTATCCATTTCAACTTCAGGGAAATTTTATTCTCATCTTTCTTTAAACAAAACAAATAACGCTTAACGTGGTTTATAAATGATCCCTGAAATGAAGTTATGAATTTTTTAATTTGAACGGTTTCAGATTTTCCCACTTTGAATTTGGAATGTTTTTCAATTAGGCTATTTTGACTATATTCAGACTTACAATAAGAGCAGGACTCGGATCGTGCGACTTTGTAGACTTTTTTGAAAAATTGCGACTTATTGACTTTTATCCGTTTTTCTCATAAGTTCGCCTTTCTTAGTTTCAATTTTAATCACAGTGAAACTTGTAAAATTCTAATTCAAAACCAGAAAAAAGTGTACCATTCTAATTGAGAACATTAACCCTCAGTTACCCCACGGGGGTCAAAATGACCCAGAGGGTTATTGAAAGCGGCATAATTTCTGTATAGGCCAGGGTAGTGGGCCAGGACCCGTTGGCGTGGGGGGGGGGGGTATAGGGCCTACTGCATGCTGAACTGCCGATCAGACTCACAAGGAGACATCACTATTGATCACAGGCTTTGAACATAGCCGTTTATGCCTTTATGTAGTACTCTCGCAGACGAACATGACTGTTGTCCATTTTTCCTAATGGGATAGAAACATTCTGAATAATTTTTATGTGAAGTTTTAGATTGAATGGTAACTTTTAGTAATTTTCTATTTAAAAAAAATTTCAAATGTGTATTGGGGGTCTTTTTGGTGAGCTTCCGATACAAACAATAACTAAAATCGATAGTTCATTATTCACGCATAAAGCGTAATTCGAGCAATTGTTTTTGTTTATTTTTCATACAATTTTTATTTGTAATTTTCGATAAATTAACGGCGTAAAACATAAATAATGGTAACATGTTATATTTATTTTCAAAAGGCATGTGATATTTCTGAGTTAACTTTATTTTCGAAAGATATGTTGAATACAAATAAAAATTTCATCAAAAATGAACAAACAAAAAATTACTCGATTTACGCATTCTGCGTGAATAATGAACTATCGATTTAACTTAATGTTTGTATCGGAAGTGCACCGGAATCAAATTTTATCGTAAAATAAACTTCAGAATCGGGTTTTTCATGCCAAAAAACCCCCCAATACACATTTTCAATAAAGAAAATGGAAAAAAATACTGAAATTTGCCATTCGATCTAAAACTTCACATTAAAATTACTCAAACTGTTTCTATTCCATTACGAAAAATGGACATCACAGTCTTGTTCGTCTGCGAGAGTACAACGTAATGGCATAAATGGCTATGCTCAAAACCTGTTAAAAATAGAATTATTTCTTATTAAAGCTTTATACCCATAAATTTTAAATTAATAATTATTAATAATTAATCATTTTTCAATTTTTTTTTAATTGCAAGCCCATAAACAACTGGACATTTTTAAGTCGAAGACGTTTAAAATCGATTAATTTTAAATTAAATTTACAGTCTCCACAGTCTTTCCCCTATTCCCCGTTCGTTAAATAATTGATCATTTTCCCTCCTTCCAAGGAACTTCCCCTTTTTCTCGTTTTTTTTTTCGCTTAAATCCGAACTCAATTAACAGAACCTAATAAGAAAATCCAACTATTTTTGTTTGCAAGTTCATTCTTTTTTGTTGAATATTCGTCTTATCTAGTTGAAAATTTAATTATTTCTTTAAAAATTCAACTATTTTTTTGAAAATGTCATATTTTTTGGGCGATAATTTAACTTTTTTGTTGAACATTCACCTTTTTGAATAGTAAACTCATTCTTTTTTATTAAAAATTCTTATTTTATGATAGAAAAGTAATATTTTTTGGTTGAAAGTTTATTCTTTTTAGTTAAAAATTCGACTATTTGGTTAATACTTTAATTCTTTTCTTGCAAATTCAACTTTTTTGTTAAAAAGTCATGTTTTTTGGTTGATAATTCAACTTTCTTACTTAAAAACGATCTATTTGTTGAAAATTCAACTTTTCAGGCTGATAATTCAACTGTCTTCTAACCAAAAATTCTTTTTGCTTGAAAATTCAACTGTTAGGTTAAAAATTCAACTATTTTGTTGAAAGCTCAACTATTTGGTTGTAAATGTAAATATTTGGTTGAATTTTTTTTCAATTGATCTATTTTGTTGAAAATTCATCTTTTTTCGTTGATAATAATGCTTTTTGTAGAAAATTTTACTTTTCAAGTTAATAATTCAACTGCCTTTAAAAAAATTAGTCTTTTTGGCTTGAAAATTCAATCATTTGGTTGAAGTTTAATGTGCTTTGTTTGAAAATTAGACCATTTGGTTGAAAATTCAACTATTTGGCTAAAACTTCAATTAATTTATTAAAAATTTGTCTCTTTTACTTGAAACCTTTTAACTATTTGGTTTTAAATGCAACTGTTTGGTTGAAAATTATTATTTTTTAAAAAGTTAACTATTTGATTGAAAATTTATCGTTTGAGCTTAAAAGTAAATTTATTTTCTAAACCATTCGACTTTTTAACTTACAAACTCAACTATTTGTTAAAAATTTGTTTTTGGGTTGACAATTCGTCTCCTATGCTGGAAAATTCAACTACTTTGTTGAAAATGCAATATATTTCGACTTGAACTCTTAGGAATATAAAGCCTTTCATATTTAATTCAATATTGTATCGCTATTAGTTTTGTGTATTTAAAATAATTTATTCCCCTATTTTCGTGACAAATCATTCTATTTCCCTTGTTTCAAGAATATTTTGGGCTGTTAAGTCTGCATTTTTAAAAAGTGAATCATTTAATATTAACATTATAAAGTTATACAGTTTAAGATGTTCAAAATGAATGTTCCTGAAGTTCAAAATAATGTAAATTATAAACTGCTCACATTTAAAAATATTCCAAGTTAATAAGTTTAACAGTCCAGAAATAAATATTTTAAATCCAGATTCAGAATCCCCCAAACTGAATGACTATTGTTAAAAAATGGTTTTAACTTAAAAGTTTATTGTGATTGTGCAAAGAATATGTGAAAGTCAATGAGAATAATATACTCAATATTCCTAAACAAATAAACTTATTATTTCAGTAATTCATTGTCTGATATTGCTTTTTTAATTATCTTTAAAAACTTGGGGCGATTTTTTTGTTTACTTTTTTTCGAAATTCCATGTGACTTTGTAATTTTATGCGAATAATGCGGCTTTGCTTAAGCCTTCTGGTCAATCCGAGGCCTGTAAGAACAACTTTAAAATCACATCTTGAATAAGTCAGGACATGTCTATTTCAAAGTAAAACTGGTTAATTTTTGTTTTGTTCAGATACTTTAGTCAAGGTAACATAGAAGACAGAGAATATGTCCCAGAGGTAAGTTTCTTAAAAAAATTAAACTATAAATCCCTGCAAATACTAAAGCACTTTTAAATTGGTTATAATCAATCTTCTTACAGAATACTTCCACCTTGTACGGAGTCGTGGTTTATCATGCAGCAGATTGTTTACCATCCCCTTGTACAGGAACTCTCGGACCTTACTCAAATCCACACAAACTCTTACTTGCCTTGGACAAACTCGAGTAAGCACTCCAAGAAATAAAAAAAATTAAAACTGTAAAAATATTTGTTTTGAAATAGAATACAGCTTCTATTCTTGTTTCTTTTTCTTTAATTTATAGAATGGTCGGCGGAATGGGAGAATCACATGCGAATATTGCTGAGGGTTTAGCGACTGCTCTGCAATGTTTTGAAGACTTGCAAGTGCGAAGAGAATCAAACACAGCTTCACAAAAACATTGCATTTTAGTCTGCAACTCTCCTCCTTATCTCACAGTCGTCCAAGAAACGTTCAAATTCTCTGGTCACACAGTTGATCAATTGGCTCCTCTTCTTCAAGAAGTGAGTGTCTTCACGATTTCACTTTGACTGTATAAATTCCCCGCGATTCAATAAAGAAATGCTTTTTATTCCAGAGAAATATAAACCTCTCCATCCTCTCTCCACGTAAAATTCCTGCCCTGTTCAAGCTCTTTGAAAAAGCGGGGGGTGATCTTCAATCTTCCCAAACGAAGAACTACGCAAAAGATCCGCGCCATCTGGTTTTACTTAAAAATTACAACCTGAAAGAGCGACCCGTGAGTCCGATAACTGGCCCGGGTCATGGAACGGCTGCCAGTGCTACTCAAATTCCCTTGAGTCCGCTGCAGAGCAGCGACAGTCCAAACACGAATCAGGCTACTCAGAATATCGCACAGCCACCTCAAGCTCAGGGTCCCACTTTCAGGAATCAAGCCCCTCAGAATATTGCATCAGTGCATCAGACGGTGACGCCACCAATGGCGGCACCCATGAGCGGCGGACGTCCAAGCTTTAATCCGCAAATTAATGCGCCGCCAAATTATCATCCTTCAGGAATGGGCGCTAGGCCTGCTCATCCATGGAGAATGAGACCTCCTGGGCCGTCTTTTATTGCACCGAGTACAGCCCCACCTACGAGTACTCCAGGTAGCGCACTTTTAGCGCAACTCAATCAGCCCCCATCTTCATTGGGTATAAACATCTCACCGTTCGGACAGCGGATGGATGGTAAGTGCTTTTTCATTATGTATTAAACTTGGAACTCGTCACGCTAAACGAGACTGTTTTTACAATTAAATATTCATTATTATAATTGTTAACCTAAACTGAATGACCGAATTAATTTAGCAACTAACGCACTCATCATTATAAAAACTGGCAACACACTGATAGATTTAATCGGTGACGTCTCTCAATCTGGCGCAGCCGTCTTATAAAATGGAATTGAGAACTATGTCATAATTAAGGGCTCATGTAGAGCTATCAGGGATCGTAAGGCTCAAATGTTGGGATTTTAAATTTTGTTAACAACTAGTGCGCTGACTACACAAGAAGCTGGCACCCCGGGTACTAGACTCGTAACTTCAAAACGGTTTCTTTAATCGATCCCGATTTCCGTTAGAAATTAAGGGCTCATTTAAGGCTCTTAAACTATAGCAATTTTTTGCTAACTTCACATTTCACAGTGGACAATATAAAGAAAAAACGAGGTTCAAAATAACATTTAGAGCGAAATTCTTGATCAATTTCGGATTTTCTTAAAGACAAATTCAACATTAAATTCGGATTTGGCGCATTAAATTCTACGGGAAACCACTCTTCATTGTCAAATAACTGGAATTTGGATTTATGCAGGCCAGTGAAATTAAGGGGGAACATTGTTTCTCAGCGCGGCCGTAGACGTCTGCGAAGAGGTCAAGGTGAATGATGAATACACACGAGTCAGCAATTATCTGTGGGAACGAAGCATTGACAATAAGTGCCCTGTAAAATAACCTTCTAACTCTGCCGGTGCGTAAAGTTTCTTATCCCTAAAGTGCTCATGCGCAACTTTACCTATCGTTGGCCAGGATAACTATATTTCAAAATGCGCTTGCACCCATATTATTTTCACACAGCCAACTAGAATGCGTTACTTTGCGCATCATCTAAAGTCATGGAAAGTTGAACTTTTGACAGGAGTGTTGCAAAAATAATATATTGTGTAATAAGTATGAAAAGTTGACTATTCTCTGAGCGTTCGCCTCCGTCTCGTGTTAGAAACTTCACACGAGTGGAGTAGCTTCTCGCACGTGTCACACACGTTATTTTTTTGCAAAAAGTGCATGAAACTGGCTATTTTCCGTTTCTGTAAAATGTGTGCAACGTGCCAGATTATTTTACTACGATACTGGCGTGCGGGAATATGGTATTCCCGCAAATTTTTCCTGTGCCGGAATATTCCTACACGCTAATCTAACAGTAGATGAATCCTGCACTGTGCGCAAACTTTCCAGACACGGAATATCGCCATTTGCATGCATGTGTTACAAGAAAAAAATGTTCATTACCAAACGTCACTAAAATCATAATTTATGGACAATTAAAAGAAAAAATGATGTCTTTTTGCCATTAAACGTCCGCACTAAGCATTTGTTTATATAATTTGTTCAAGTTATCTGTTTTGAACTTTGAAACGTGAAATTCATTCTAAAATTGAATGTTTCAGGGAGTACTAACAACACGATGGGAGCGAATTCCCAACAGCAACAGCTAACTCAACAGCAACAGCTGCGATTGATGATGCAGCAAAACCAGCAACAAAATCAGCAACAGGCCTCGATGGGAATGCAGGCTCAGCAACCTCAAAATCAGCCGGGTTCTCAACTTACTGTTTCCGGTGTTAATCAACCAACTCCCACTCAAGGTCCTCATGCAGTCACCGCTCCTCAGGGTCAAGCTTCTCAATCTACTGGTACCCCACAAGCTACCCATCCTCAGAATCAGGTTTGTTTTTTGTTCTTTTTAGATTTTGAATCTGAAATTAAAACGGTTCGAATACTAAAAATCAACGTTATAAAATTTGAAAGTGGTCTTCTTTGGCTAATGGATGGCTGTATTCTGTTTTATTTCTTTATTTTGAAAATTCTCCCAAAATTGGATTTACAAATCAAAAATGGTGTGGAAGTAAGTAGTACCTTCTGCACTACCTCCATCAAAAAAATTTCAGGGTAATGTTGGAGTTGGACAGCAGATGGGAATGGGAACTGAACGTCGCATTATTTGGCAAGGGACTCTGGAGTGGATCGAAAAGAACAAAAATCCAAACGATACTCAAAAACAGACCAAACACGTGCCTTGCCAAGTGTCCATTCAGCCAAAGGAGGGAGAAATGGATCTGTACGTACAGTATTTTTATGTACCATCCTTCGTTCAATATTCTGTAATTATCTAGAAAGATTAAATTTGTATTGAAAATTTTCAGAATATTCTGAATTTTCTAGAGTATACTGGAATGATATGGAATTTTCCAAAATGTCATAGAATTTCACCACAGTGATTTTGAATTAAAACTGAATTTTCAAACCGATAATATCTGATACACATTGCGGCAAAATGGTTTTTTATATTTAATTTGTATGCAATTGAAATCGAATATTGTGCATTGAGGAAGGAAGAAGAGCGAAATCACCCTTCTCCCATTGTACATACGATGTTTCTTTACATCATCTGTATGGAAAAGTACGACTTTGTTATATGTACGGGAGAAAATAAGGACTACTCTGACGTAAAATGTTTTGCGTCACTTCGACAAACGTGAAAAGACGCAGTTTTCATGCAGGTGTTGGAAAATATTTTTTTTCTAGTTGAGGAAACATGTGCCACAAGGGGAAACAAATTTTCCCTCCATTTTCTCTGAACTGTATGATTTTTTTCAATCAAACTTTTTACGCCTTAATTTAGCACTGCAGTGATTCGAGAGTGAAATTTGTTTTTCTAAAATAAAAATTTGATTTTTAGTCACCTTTTAAGGTGAAAAACGTGCGTCTCGAATGGAAAAATTCTCCATTTTCTTGGAACATAATGACATTTTTCAATTAAACTCATAATGTATCAATTCAGCAACTCAATAGCTAGAAATAAAAATAACCTTTCCTGAAGTAAAAAATTAAATTTTTATTACCGCGCAATACACTCATATGCATTTCCAGCTTCAAAAAATGTAGAGATTGAAATTGTAGCTACAGGAGATTTCATAAAAATCTTCCAGTCGGCAGTTTCCAGAAAGCATCCCTAGTACGACATTAAGCTGCCTTCTTTCCATGTTCAAGAGTTCATTAGTCCTCTTAGTACATGTACCAGATACGAATTTCTTGGAATACACCATTTTGTTGGTTCCCCTCCAATATCTCGCATGCTCCTCTATGAGCCATTTACCAATGGCTCCATTCGCCGATGCATACGAGATACCACAGTAGGGTTACGGGCCAATCAGTGGCTGTGAAGCTCAAGTCTTAGCCAGTGCATCTGCTTTCTCATTACTTTCAATACGTGCATGGCCGGGAACCCAGATCAGACCGATCCGGTTTCTACCGGCAACCTTAATGTAAATGTAAATGTGCTGGCCTTCATATATATGCCCGCATATAAATTTCCTCTAGAAAAGCTTTAATAGCTATCATTTTAACCTGGAAAACTATACGCAAATGTGCCCCGTGCTGTTGTTATCGAAGCCCTGGGCTTCTTCTTATAGATTCCAGCCCCGAGACCTCCAGCTGTAAATAATTCGGATCTTTTCACTTCATCATGCCAATCCTGCCTTTTATGGAAAATGACCTGCAAGGCTTTCATGCCGAATAATTTCCTGAACATAGCATTAGTTTGGATAGCAAGAATAGTATCCTTGCATAGCATGCAGTTATTGATATCATCTAGATCTGTCACCTCAAAATGACTAAGGTTGTCCCCTACTAGGAGTTTATGGACTTCCACTGACGCAATCTTCCTTACGACAAGGTGCAATGGCGGGATGTCCAGAATGTCCTCAAGAGCTAATGTTGGTGTTGTTTTTATAGCACCAGTGATCCTCAAGCAGAAAAACTTCAGAAGGCTTTCCAGTTGTTTAATAGTACTGATTAGTTCAGTCCTTGACAACCAGATCGTTGATGCATATGATATTATGGGTTTGATTATCATTGTATCTAACCAGTAAGTAATCCTGGGTTGCCCCAGGTTTTCCCTATTGCGTATCCACATGAAGTTTTCAGGTGATTTTAAAAATTCTACTTCCCTACAGTAGAATTTAAGATTTCTAAGGTCAGGAAGCTTCCTCCTTCTAGTAAAATGCATTAGTTCCGTCTCGTCCGGATTAAAATACAAACAACGGTCCCTGCATCATTGCTCTACTATGTTCACCGCTGCCTGCATGAGTTCCACTAAGCTGCCCTCATATTTCCCTATTACCAGGATTGCCAGGTCATCTACATAGCCCTGAGTGTAAAAACCAGATTCGTTTAAAACACAAATCAGGTCATCAATGAAAAGCGCCAACTGGGTTGATGAAAGAACTCCTCCCTGTAGGCATCCCCTTGAAACTTTGGCCTTCACTTCATAACTATGTAGTGAAGTATGTACCGTTCTGCTTTTCAACATAAAGTGCATCCATCTATTTGCGGTGTTACTAACTCCGTGTGTTTGAGCAAAACCGTATATAGATTCAATTGGGGTATTACTAAATGCTTCCTCTATGTCTAAAACGCTGCAATTGCTACTTCACCTTTCCGCAATATGTTATTAATGCGGGAGGTAAACGCATAGAGAGCGTCTCCAGTGGATCTGCCTTTTTGAGAGGCAAATCTAAAAGCTTTTTTCTCATGGTAGGTATAGTTACCGGGCTTTGGAATGAAGATTGCCTTAACCTTCCTCCATGCCGCCGGGGTGTATCCCATTGCTAAGCATGCCCGAAAGATCTCGCACAGTGGACCCACCAAGGACTGAACTCCTTAAATTAATGCAGGGAATATTTTATCATCTGTTGCAGCTGTGAATGGTTTGAATTGTTTAACTACCTGTGTATGCCTCAAGGACCGACCCTCAGTCGTGTAATCCAACTCCGAGCCCGAGAAGTGTAGGATTTCATTAGTCGTGTCAGTCATTTCGCACGAAGACAATATTAATACCCTCAGTTGACATGATGAGTTACTCCTTAAGGTTCTCTGGAGTCTAGTAGTGTCAGGTATATTCTTGATTCCCTGATAATATTCCCTCCATGAGCCCCTTACGGCATTTTGTATCATTATTATATCTTGTTAATGTTGCCCTGTACAAGTCCTAATTTTTATTCTTTTTAGCCCTGTTAAAAAGGCGTCTTGTATCCTTTTCAGGTCCTCAAGTCTAGGTATCCCAGTCAGTTGCTTTAGGGTTCCTATACCTTTGAGCCTCAGGTCTATCGGCTTTCAAGCAGAAGCATATATGTCTATGATTCGATAGGGACATATCGATCTAATAAAAGCTCACCTCAGTGGTTGGTGTCCTTACTACCTCAAGACGAATGATCTGCGTTAGCATCGTATCCGATGAGCAACGGCCATCCTTTAACACAGCGGTAGCCCACCAGATTTCTTCACTGCTCAGATGGTGGTGGGTCCTGGCAGTCAAATGGTAGGTACACTGAGTAAATCATCATAGGCTGGCGCCTACCCTCTAAATGGTGCTCAATATTTATTGCCACTAAGCCTCTAGAAAAAACCTTGGTAATCCATTCAATTTAATATCGCCTCTGACATAAAGTGCAGCCTTAGGTTTTTCTATGGAACTATGATAAATGACTGATCAGCTCTTGTTACTTAAGCCTATAACTTTCGCCTTTTAAGCCCAAGGTTCTTGTATTGAGGCAAAAGCCGCTTGTTCCGCTGTAAAACGTCTGCTTAAGATAGCAGACACTCCTTTAGCGTGGTGAAGATTGATCTGGATAAAATCCAGACTGGAACTGGGACATCTAGGGTGCGTTTTAGCTTCCAGTTGTCTCATCCGCATCTTCTGAAAACAGATCCGGAGCTCTGTATCCGGGTGTAACTTTGTTTTTTGGAAGGATCTTTATATTGATCTTACTCAACCGTTAGTGAGGTGTGCAGTTGATCTTCTTGAGACTCTCGACCACTCCTGGCTCTGCAGTTATTGCAAGTTGGGTAGCTTGACTACCCGCCTTGACATCGATAACCTTCCATTCTCCCGTTTTCAAGGTCGGATTTCCGACTGCTATAATCATATGTACCACTGTTGGTTCCACGAATACGCCAGGAATCCAAGCCAGCAGCTTTACTGGCCTTGGGAGGTCTTTATTGTTGATCACTGCGATCGTAGCTCCCGCGCAAGGTTGTAATTTGCCAGCAGCTTCAATGAGCCAAATTCGGTACCCTTCGTCCGAACAGGTGACGATAAAAACATTAATTTTTGAAGTGTCAATCTACAAATCTACAAATGTTGGTTATTAGAAACCCCTCGGTGACTATGACCATTTTCCGGTGACTTTGAAGGGCCTGGCCATAAGACACTCTCAGCCGCACCTTCTTCTGCTCCCTGCTTTCATTCGGTGTGCTGCTATCAAAGTGGAGCTTCTTTGGAGGCCCCATTTGGCTGGTTGTTGCGTCCTATTGATTTAGCATTTGACGTCTCAGCCTCTTCCTAGCAGCTCCCGACAATTTAGCTTATCGTGGTTTAACCGTTTGTTTTGCCCCCCCCCCCTGCATCAACATCGTACGTAAGTCCATCTACGTCCCTACCTTCCGCTACGTCAGGGTTACTCCAAGATGGTTCCCCACTTATAGATTCCGAAGTATGCTCTAAGGATCCTTCGGTAATTTCCATCTTCTCAGGAGAAGATGCTTTCTCCAGAGGGGTCTTTGCCGACTCGCCCTGGGTGTTTTGGTTTTGATTATTATAAAGAACTCATTTTCTTCTCACGAGTAATTGGGGATATATTTGGTCAATCCCTACAGAGCCTTGCTTGTAGACGTAAGGCATATGAAACTTAATAGGTGCTTAAACAGGATTTACTGATACTATTATTGATATCTAGAAAATAGTTGTATAACAGGTTTTTATGCGTTTTTAATGAAAGATAAAGCATGCTGTGTAATATTTCAAATATACAATTCTAAAAATCAATTTGATATATCACTTTCAGCTTTCCACAGGACAAACATGAATAAAAGAACAGTTTGCACCATCGTATTACCACCTCCACGTCGTTGGTCCAGGGGAAAGCTGAGAGTGATATATTAAATTGATTTTTTGAGTTGCATATTCGCAATATTACAGATCGATTATGCTTTCTCTTTCATTAACAACGCATGAAAAGCAGTTATTGAACTGATTTTAACATTTTACTGTTATATGTTATTTTCTAGATATCAATAATGGTCTCAGTAGATCATGTTTATGGTTCTATAAAGTTTGATATACATATCTGTGTAATTTTTAATCGAATTAGAATAAAAGAAAATAATTTCAGGAAAAGAATCAGCTGCGATTTCAGCCTCTACCATTTTTTCAGCTTGAAATGCATACGAATGAAGAACCAAAGTCTTTTTTTGTTACCAGTTTCATCATACCTATGATCGCTTGAAGTTTAGTGTGCTAAAGTTGAAAACAACTTGTGCTTCAGTCGAAAAAAATCTTCTTCCTCTATTTTCTTGGAACCTTATGACATTTCCTAATACGGCTTTTCATACTTCAATTCAACACTGATGTATCTCGAAAATACGTTTTTATTTTTCTCCTAAATTGAAAATTCGATTTCTGTGAACGTTTTTTGTTTCCGGATAAAACAACTCAATTTTTAATACATTCTTTTGGAATACCATCGATCAACTATGTATCTCCATTCTTTCCAAAAGTGGATTTAGAAACCTTAGTTATTCTATCACTTTTCAGAGTTTCATGTTTCTTAAAATTCTGGTTTTAAATAACTTTTTGTACTTTGCCGATTGTAGGAAAACTGATGCTTGGCCACAAAAGTTATTGATGCAATTAATGCCTAAAATGCTACTAGGGACGATAGGGAATGCTTACTTGAAGAATTCGAGATCCGTCTGTTTTTATCCCACGCCATGTGAAGCTCTTGAGTCTCTTATCAAAGTCATGTCTTCCGGCTTCGTAAGTATTAAATTACTTTTATTCATTTCACGAATTGTGTGTAGTTAGTGTCACACCATTCTTTCTTCATATAACTTATTTATTCAAAGAATATTATAATTAAAATTCGTGCTTACCTAAAGAACTAATATTTGAAATTTCAGGCGGGATGTGTTCACTTTAATTCGCAGCCTCCATGTGGTATCAAAGTTCTTTTGCTTTTATACACAGCAGAAAAGGGATCATTTCTCGGTTTTATACCAAATGATCAATCCGGTTTTGTAGATCGTCTTCGAAAAGTGATCCAACAGCAGAAGAATACTCAGGCCTTGCGCCATCAGTCACAGGTAAGCAATATATATTATATAATAGCAATGTTATAATCATGTCGTTTAAATTAAAATCAATTCAATTCATTGACACGTTTTTTATAAGCTGATCCTATATGATGAGAAACATCGGAAACATCATATTTTGAAACCGCGTTTCGTCAAGTGGACGTTTTAGGCGATAATAAATTTTCCAGCAAAGAAAATTAGTACTATTTGTGAAAGGGGAACCAGAAAACGTCATTCTTCCTTACAAATAATAGTCCTACTGATGTTAGTTTTTGCATCCCATATTTTGGAATTTATTTATTCAGGCGGGTGCTGCTGCCGGTAATGCGATGCAAGGTGGCATGGCAACTACCGGAATTTCTCAGGGTGGAATTCTTATGTCTCAAACAAATACAATGGCAATGGGAGGTGCACAAATTACTCAGAATGTCGTTCCTTCGAATCAACAGCAAAATTTAGCACCTTCCTCGGGACCTCAAGGACAAATAAATTTACAGGTGAATCATTTATTTTGTTGCTTGAATCTTACATATGTTTGAATAAAAGTATAACTAAATTACTTCTAAAAATTCCTTACAAATATATTGAATATTTGTAATTTGTTAGTGCAGGCTTGAAATTATTTTGAAAATTCAAGATTTTGCTTATTTTGTTTACTCAGAGTGCCAATATGGCTGGCGCACAGCAAGTTGGCTCTGGAAGTGGAGGAATGATGGGCCAACAACAGCGACCTCAGTTTGATGATCTTGGAATGGCAAGACAGCAGAATCTTTTAAAGATTCAACAACTCCGACAAACTCTTGAAGCCGCACAGCAACAAGAAGCTCAATACAAGTCTCAATTGGAAGTAAATGTAAGTATCTGAAAATTTTTCACCCTTTTTAGGGTTTCTTAGACCTGGGTCGAAACCCTTATACTTTCGTCGGGTGTCCGTCCGTCATATTTGGGCCTTACTATTTAAGATTTATTGCGATTTAGTTTTGGACCTTACTTTAGGCCTTTGCTGTTTACTTATTAAGTTTTTACAGTTATAATTTTAATTAGAAATATAAAATATACATATTTTAGATCATATTTGGATGGTTTACGAAATATTTTCTTGCAGCAGCGTGTCGCCTACTTGACAAAGTTTGTTGTTTGATTTTATCAGACCTTACAAGGAGGTATTTCGTTTTTTAATTTCAGATTCAGCAAAACCTCGAAGTGGCACAGCAGCAAGAAATGCAATACAAACAACAATTGGAGGCAAGTGTTTTCTTTAAAATACTTTGAATTTAAATAATTTATCGCATATATAAAAAAGTACACTTTCTTGCAATGCTATCTTTAATTATGTTTGAAATTATTATTGTTCTAATTTGAAAAATGTATGTAACTATATTTGTATGTATGCAGCAAGCACAAAGGGGTCTGAATCAAACCGGAATGGCTGGACAGCAAGCCAATGCGCAGCGTATGATGCGTCCTGTAATGACAAACAGTCTTGGACTTAGACATTTGTTGCAGCAGGTAATCTTTACAAATAAGAGAGTGATGCTAGCATCCTGTCTTATTTAAGCACATTCAATGATTTTTTTCTTAAAAAAAAATTGTTTTTGAATCCTAATCACCTATAATATAAAATACAGTTGAAACCTTAGAACATGGTTTTCATTCATAATCCTGCGTAACTTAGTCAGGACTAATTTAGCTTGCATTACTGAATCGATGCCAAAAAAGTTTAATAACAAAGAACCTTCCAGTTCTGAGAAATTATAGTCCAAACTTCATGATATCGGGTTGACATAATTTTATAGGTGTCCGATTTGAGTTAGGACAGTGATAGAGATCCGAAATGTATGCAAGTTGGATAATCGCATAATGTTCCAGAATCGAATATAACTTGAAATTTTTGCGATTTCTGAAGTTTGCATGTAAAATTTGAGTTTTCATTAAAAAATAAGAAAGTGCTTAATTTTTTCACTTAGTTATTTCATTTTCAATAAATCTTATCTTTCACTTTTTTAGGTAATATAACCGATTAAAAGCTGAGCAATGTCCATTTTGTTGCATTTTTAATTTTGCACGGTATAAGTTAAGTTGGCTGCAGAGTTAAGTTGCAGATTTCGCTGTTAGAGTTAAGTTGGACACTATTTTGTACTTCGGAATAAGTATATGGGGTATTTTTTCTCAAGTGTGACTACTAAAAAATCGATTGGATTCAAACTTGGAGAAAGTTTAGTCCTGTTGGATGATAGTTTATGAGGGAAATTTTTTGTTATTTGGAAAGATATTTACCGAAGGGGGGGGGGGGTCAAATTTTTTTATTTTGTGCGGACAGGCTCTTTTTTGGATGTACTAAACTGCTTTCGTATGGGGTAAAACCAATTTTGACCTACACGTTTTTCAATAGATTTTTGTACAGTCTGTCGAATCATTACAACTATTTTTAACCAAATTTTTCATTTGACCCCCATTTCTCCAAATCAAAAGAATATTTGATTTTTTAAAATTTAACCCTTTTTTTATTTGGCCTTAAAATTAAACTGAATATTCTTACTTTCAATGCCATTAAGGACAAAATGTCGTTTTTTAAGCGTCTCTTCGTCTTGAATTTTTCGGGACTACTCCATCTCCTTTTCCAACTCCCTCAATTTTTCGGGACGATAAGACGTAGCCTTTTTTTTAGAAATTAAACTCTTTCCATTCTTTTTCAGGGATACCATCTATTTCGAGGGAGTTGTACTTCTTTAAGGGCCCTGGAAATCGAGTGTAAATCGCCCTTTTGGATTCAGGCCAAACGGTGAGGCCATTTTGTCTAATTTTTTGTATACATACTCTAAAGAATGTAGAGACTCTCGGTAAAGTTTTACTTTTTCGAAAAAAATTATATTTTTCATGCAAAAATTGAAATAAATAAATTGTCGTCGATAGCATCGTTGTGGTAATGTGTTCTACTATTTAGCGACGCAGGGAGCAGGTAAGGCAGTAACTTTGCTCGAATTTTCTTTAGCGCGCTCCAAGCGAGAAAGAGAAAAACTACCACCCGTTATGACCCAAGTCGGCCGGTAATGAAACACCCAATGCGAACATTTAGGGGCGAACACACCGTATACGTATACGGGTGGAAAATATCATTGAATGCAGACTGTGAAAGAAAACTGTAAACAGTATAATGGCTTATAATCAATTTGCCCCCGAATTCATGCATGCAATATTCACGCCACATCAGTGCAACTGTACAATTTTCAGCAATTTACTCCGAAAGTCGTAGGACCTTGTTGCATTAAATAAAAATATACAAGATCTCTGTATAAAAAGGCAGATTATACAAACATGCAAGATATCAATAAACTGTGTCGCTCAATTTCCTTCGAAAAATAACAGATTTATTCGCATTGGTACACAAACCTTGCATGTTTGCACAACTCAGGGACTGTCTGCAATAACCGTTTATAGAATTTTGTTGAACCTGAGAGTTTGTACAAAAGGTTTCAAATTTTAATTTTTCAAACATACATTGAAATATGAAATTTAACTGCGCATCTTCTTTTCCCCATGAAAAAACGTATAGCACGTGTATTTGTTTAAATGAATAGGAACAGCTGTTAATTTTTTCTATCAAATGGCCTTCCTTTAGCTAATTTGACTGTATTCTATGTACACTTGTACGTGATTTTGTCCAAGACAAGAACTGTCAATCGTTTTGCGACTGATGTTTCACTTCACAATGTTACTTTTAGGCAAATACTGCATTTCTTACTTCTTATTTCGCTAGGCAAAAATAAAACTTGTTTGTCTCTTGCACTTGTTTCGCAGCCCTATTAACACCGAATGTTGCCTCAATATTGCATCGATATTTCCTGCAACATCGAAACATTGCACGAAACATCAATGCAACATTGATGCAAGAAATCGAAGGCCGCTTTCTGAAACATTCAGCCGAGAGATTTGAAACTTTTAGTACGCAAAGTGGTCGATAGGTGTCGCTGCTCGAAAAGGTCTAATAGAGTGATGCGATGGAAATGTGTATTACCGACTACTTTACAAGCGATCTACCGCGTGCTTTCTTACCCAGTGAGTAGAGTGCAGGGAGCGTTGGGTGCTTGTTATCGTAGGAAAAGCAGTTCTCCGGAGGCTATTAAGGGCTTTGCCTTTGTAGAATACAAGACACCGGAAGATGCTCGGAATTGCATTAAGGTATATTATTTTTCTTGTTTAGTTATATTTATGGTTCGGAATTCATCTCAATTGGCTGAAAATAAAATTTTTCAAACTGGCAATGAAATTATTCCATTTTTGGTTAAAAAGTTTATTTTTTTAGTAAAAAATTTAACTATTTGGTTAAAAGCTTATCATTTTTAGTTGAAAGTTCAACTTCTTGGTTGAAAATTCGTCTTTCTTAGTAGAAATTTAATTTTCTTGGCTGAAAATTTATCCTTTCTGATTAAAAATGCAATTGTTTGGTTGAAATATCAACTGTTACATACTTCGTTGAGAATTCATCTTTTTTGATTAAAAAGTCGATTATTTGAGTAAAAGGTGAACCACTTTGTAAAAAAATTAATTTTTTATCCAGGATTCATAATTATAGTTAAAAATTCGACAATTTGCTTTTAAATGAACTTTTATGTTAAAAATTCTACTGTTTTGTAGAAAATTCATCTTTTTGGCTTAAAAATTCCAAAATTTGGTAGAAAATGAAACTAATTGGTTTAAAAGTAATCTTTTTGGTTGAAAAATCATATTTTTGGGTTAAAAATTCAACTTTTTTTTGTAGATAATTTTTTTTTTGGCTTTAAAATTAAATCTTTTTATTGAAAAATCGTTTACTTTCAAAATTGGTCTTTTTTGTAGGAAATTAACCTCCTTGCTCGAAAATTCATCTTTTAGGCTGAAAATTTAACAACTTTGTTGAAAATTCATTATTTTTTGTCAAAGAAATTTTTTTTATCTGAAAATTTAACTCTACCATGTTTGGTTAAAACTTTGTCCTGTATATTGGATGAGTTGAAAATTCGTATTTTTTGATAGAACATTAATCTTTTCCATCGAAAATTCATCTTTTTGCTTGATAATTTAACAATTTTTTTGAAAATTTGTTTGTTATTTTATCAGAGTTTTTATCTGAAAATTTCACCATTCCATTTTTGATTTAAACTTCATCCTGGATATTTTAAAAGATAAAAATTTAACTCTTTGGTAGAAAATTCATGTATTTTATCTTTTTTTTTTATTTTCATCTTTTTGGAAAGAAAATTAATCTTGTTTGCTTAAAATTCAACTTTTTGGTTAAAAATTCAACTACATATTTGGTAGAAAATTGAGCTATTTGGTAGAAATTCATATATTTGGTTAAAAAGTCGTTTTTTTGTGTAGAAAATTATTTTTCTTTATTGAACGTTTAACTTTTTGGTTGACAATTCAACTATCGTAATAAAAATTCATCTTTCTTGATTGAAAATGATCTTTTTCATTAAAAATTTATCTTTTCCGACTTAAAAGTCCATTGTTTTCTAAAACATTCGATTTTTAGCTTAAAAATTTCACTCTTTTGTGGAAAGTTCATCTTTCTTGGTTGGAAATAAACTTTTTGACCAAAATTCAACTGACTTTTTGTCTTGAAATTTCAAATGTTTGATTGAATTTTAATCTTTTTGTTTGAAAATTCGACTATTCGATTGAGAAAGCATCTTTGAATGCTGGAAATTCAACTATTTTGTTGAAAATCTAATTATTTTTGAAAAATTTACTTATTTTGTTAATCATCATTTTTGGTCCAAAATTCATCTTTTTTGATTAAAAATTCATCTGTTAAGGTAGAAAAGTCATCCCTCTTCGTTGAAAATTTATCTTTGTTGGTTGAAAAGTAACTTTTTTTGTTAAAAATTCAACTGTCTTCGAAAAAATTCGTCTTTTTGGTTTGAATATTTTACTATTTGGTTAAATTTTTAACTATTTTTTAGAAAACTCGTCTCTTCTACTGAAAAGTTCATCCATTTGGTTGTTAATGCAACTGTTTGGTTGAAAATTAATTTTTTTTTTAATTCGTCTTTTTGTGTTGAAAATTTATCTCTTTGAGTAGAAAATCTTTTTTGGTTGAAAATTCAACTATTTTGCTGAAAATGAAATATATTTCGGCTTAAAATCTTATGAATTTAATGTGTTTATCATTGATTTTTTTAATGATACCTAATAAAATAAGATGACAATTGAAAATGTAAATAGACTGGTAAATAGAGCGCGGTCAAAAAATTTCCTGTATTTTAAAAAATTTTTACGTTTACTATATGTTATGTGTTTGGCTCGTTCAGACTTTTAAAGCTGGTTGAAGTTTAAAGGAAAAATACTTTGAATGAAAGTGATTTATTACATAACTTTCGAAAAATACGTTGGTCTTAAAATTAATTAAAAAAACGTTTTTTAAATGCTATCAGTTTGCTTTAAACCCTATATGCGTAAATATAATTTTCCTAAGACTCTTGAGAAAATTAAAAAAGATTTTTGGAGATTTCGGATGTGTCGGAAAAGAATCTAAAAAAATTTTAAGAGATTTTTTTATTTTACAGGATTTTACTAAATATTAAGGGAAATTCGAGTCAGTTAAAAAATTATTTAGGACTTTTAGAAGTTTGAAAAAAATAGAAAGAAATCTTTTCAAGTTTTAATGTATTTTCAATCTCTTCAAAACTGCTAAAATTCTTAAATATCTTTTAAACTGATTCGAATTTTTCTAAAAATTTTGAAACATCTTTCAAAATTAAAACAAATTGCCTTAAAATCATCTAGATTTTTTCTACATTTACAGGTTTTTTTAAATTTCTTTAAACATTTATTTTTCGAAATAAAAAATAATTTCAAATTTTCCCACGAAGCTTACAAATTTTTTTTTATTCTCTTGAAACCTCTCAAATCCTTAAAAAACATCTACATTTTTTTGAAATCTTCAAAAATCTACGTTTTGTTAAAAAAAATTTGAATCCACTAAATTTTAGATTATTTTAAAATATTGATAAAATCTGGTCAAATTTCTAAATTACTGAAAACAAATGTTTACTTAATATTTATCTAAGTTCGAAATTCATCTTTTTGGTTGAAAATGTAACTATTTTGTTCAAAATTCATCTTTCGTAGAAAATTAGTTTTTTTTTCATAAATACACAACTGTTTTGGTCAAATTTAATCTGTTTGGTTAAGGAATTCATTATTTTGTTAAAAATTCGCTTTTTCTATTAAATTTAACAGGTTTTAATTAAAAATCATTTTTTTTGTCGTTGAAATATCAACTATTGCATTTTTGGTTGAAAATTAATCTTTTTTGGGTTGGAAATTCAACAGTTTGTGTGAAAGTTTAACTGCTTCCTTAAAAATGATTTTTTTGTTGTTGTTGAAGATTCATAGTTTTAGTACAAAATTCATCACATTGGTTGAAAATTGAACTACTTTGATAAAAAGTAGTTTTTTTTTAAATTAATTTTTTCAAGTGAAAATGTAACTACTGGGTTGAAAATACATTTTTTTAGTGGGCCAGTTTGATTGAAAATTCAACTATTTGGTAAAAAATTCAACTGTTTTATAGGAAATTCGTTTTTTTTTTTTGAAAATTAATTTTTTTTCAATTAAAATTTAACTATTCCATTTTTGGTTACCAAATGATCTTTTTTAGTTTCAAAATTCAATCATGTGGTTGAAAATTGATTTATTTTGTTAATAATTCTTCCTTTTTGATAAAAAAATTAATCTCCTTGGATTGAAAATTCAACTAATAGATTGAAAATTTATGTATTTTGTTGAAAATTCATCTTTTTTAGTAGAAAATTAATTTTCTTGGTTAAAAATTCATCTTTTTGGTTGAGAATTCAACTGTTTTGTAGAAATATCGTCTTTTTGACTTTAAAATTCTACATTTTGGATAAAATTTCTCGACTTTATTGACTGAAAAATCTTTCTTGGTCAAAAATGCAACTCTTGTTGAAAATTCGCCCTTTTGATTTGTAAATTCGTCTCTTTTGGGAGAAATTTCATCTTCTTGGTTCGATTCGACGGTTTTTTATTTAAAATGAAAGTCTTTTTTTGGTCGAAATATCAACTATTACATTTTTTGTTGATAATTCTTTTTTTTTTAGATTGAAAATTCAACTCTTTGGTTGAAAGTAGAAATGCTTTCTTCAAAATTCATCACCTCGGTTGAAAATCCAACTGTTTTGTCGAAAATTCGTTTTTTATTGAAAATGAATTTTTTTATATGGAAATAAACGTTTCCATTTTTGGTTAAAAATTTATCCTAAATAGTTTCAAAATTCAGCCCATTTGGTTGAAAATTTATGTAATTTGTTGAAAAATCTTCTTTTTTGCAGAAAATTAATCTTTGCTTGAAAATTCAAGTAAGTGGTTAAAAACATGGTATTTTGTTGACAATTCGCCGTTTTTAGTGGAAAATTATTCTCTTTGGTTGAAAATTCAATTATTTTGTTGAAAATGCATTATTTTGTTAAAAATGAGTGTTTATTGGCAGAAAACTAATTATCTTGGTTAAAAATATAGCTATTTGTTTGAATATTTATGTATTATGTTGAAAATTCGTCTTTTTTTTTAGAAAATCAATTTTTTTCTTCATAAATATACAACTGTTTCAAATGGTTTTAATTTAAAATACAATTTTTTTGGTAGAAATATCAACTATTGTCTTTTTTTTGTTGAAAATTAAACTACTTTGATAAAAATTAATTTTTTTGTGGTTAAAAATTAATTTTTTCAAGTGAAAATTTAACTACTTGGTTGTAAATTCAACTATTTGGTTGAAAATTCAACTTTTTTGTAGAAAATTCAACTTTTTTTAGAAAATTCAACTGTTTTGTCGAATTTTTTTTATGAAAGTGAGCTATTCTATTTTTGATTAATAATTGATCTTTTTGGTTTCAAAGTCAGCCATTTGGTTGGAAATTGATGTAATTTGTTGAAAAATCGTCTTCTTTATTGAAAATTCAACTGTTTTGTAGAAATATCGTCTTTTTGGCTTGAAAATTCTACATTTTGGATAACATTTCTTGCCTTTATTTGCTGAAAAATCTTTCTTGGGTTGAAAAATCACTGGTTCAAAATTGAACTACTTTGATAAAAATGTGTTTTTTTTTGTTTGTTAAAAATTCTTTTTTTTTTAAGTGAAAATTTAACTGCTTGTTTCAAAATTCAACTTTTTTGTAGAAAATTTTCTTTTTGTCTTGAAATATCAACTACTTGGTAGAAAATTAATCTGTTTTGTCGAAAATTAATTTTTTTAATGAAAATACACACTCCATTTTTGGTTTCAAAAATCAGACCAGTTTTCATGCAAATTTGAGAAATTTGCTTGAAAATTCAACTAACTAGTTAAAATATGGTATTTATTTTGTATTAAAAATGTATGTATTTTTTTGACAATTCGTCTTTTTAGTAGAAAATTAATCTTCTTGGTTGAAAATTAAATTATTTGGTTGAAAATGCAACTGTTTTATATAAATATCGCTTTTTTGATTTGAAAATTCATCCCTTAGAAATTTCATCTTTTTGCTTGAATTCAACGGTTTTTATTTAAAATGAAAATCATTTTTTGGTTGAAATATCAACTATTTTATTTTGTTGTTGAGAATTTATGTTCTTCGGTAGATATTTCAACCACTTAGTCGAAACTTGAACTACTTTGTTAATTCATAAGAAACAGTAATTTATGCACAGCCACTTATGTAGATGATATTATTTTATGTATTATTATAATTCTTGTAATAGTTTTCCCAAAACGTTGGTATTTAAAAAATATTTTTCTTTTAAAGACTAAAAAACTAGAGAGAAAAAGAAAGGAGATTTGAAGGTCTTCTTCTTTTTCTTTCCCCATTTTTTTTGTTTGAATAGAGTTATTTGCATGTGTGCTTGTCCAGATTTGATCGTTTGATTCTTTGAGTTTAAATTGTCAAACTTCTAAGATTTCTTTGATTAGAAAATATTTAATTTTTCAGGCGTTTAGAGCAAAATGCTGCGAACTATCCTCTCATACATCTCCAAATGCTCTTCTGAGTATTGCCACACTCGAAGATTCCGATGAACAGATTGCAAAAGAGCCTTTTCTGCAGGAAGAGGTGAAAGGTTACCGATCTGACTCTGTACCGAAGCCTCCTGAAGTGGAGGAAGAACACGGAAGAGGCAGGAAACGAAGAGGAAGAAATTCCGATAGTTTGAATACGTCTGATAGAAATTACGAACTTGATGATTCATCTGCATCCGAATGTTATAAAAAACGAAAGAAAATAAAGCATAAACCTTCCGAATCAGAGCCAACAAAACAGTCAGGCGAACAAATGAAAATCCTACCTGAAGAAGACATTTTCAGCAATAAAAAAAAACGAAAGATAAGAGATTCTGAGGCAGAAGCCGTGACCGATAAAGGCAAAAATTCTAAAAATGTAAATACGGAAGAGACAAAAGAAAAGGAATTCAACTCTGAATTGATGGAGGAAGCTCTATCTTCTGATAAGGTAAAAGTGAAGAAGGAAATGAAGAAGAAACGTGAAAGGAATCTGTCTCCAGAAAAAGAAGATCTCTGCTCTCCAGAAATGGGGTTAGAAATCATGGCGAAGAGAGAGTGGAAGCGATTAAGGAATCAATATCTGGAGATACAGGCAAGAAATGTTGAGAAGATTAATCCAGATAAGGAAGAATTAAGTGAAAAAGATGTTGAAGAAGAAAAATCTGATAGGTTTCCTGTAAAGCCTGGGATGATCGTGAATATTGACAATGAGATGGAGTCTTCTTGCAGTGATCCTAAAAACCTGAAAGTAAGTTTCTGCTTATTTTTATACATTTAGGGGTCTTCTCATTTGCTTGTTGCTTCTTAGATTCAATAAGTAGTCAATAAGTAGTAAATAAATAGTAACTAGTTACAGTTACTAGATAATGTAACTTCAAGTTACCTAAAAAGTTACTTTTCAATTCCCTAATTTTATAATTTAAAAATCAAAATAACTAAGGTGATAATAAATAGTATAGTGTGTACCTAGGAGAGAAACAGTTTTTTTTTTAACAAAATAGTTCAACTTTCAACCAAGTTTTTTAAATTTGCAACCAAAAAAGATAAATTTTCAAAAAAAGAGTTAAATACCCAACAAAACAGTTAATCTTCAACCAAATAGTTCTATTTTCTACCAAAATGTTTGAAGTTTCTACCTCAAATAAAAATGA